>JAJOOS010000289.1:0-75443 GCA_029582725.1 Solanum chiquidenum
CGTCATTGGATGTTGTTGTTTTTGTCCCAATAATTGTACTACCTTGATAGTGGTACATGTTATTATTTCTTCGAATTGCCTTCATTACCACTAGTGCACCATAGCATATTCTCATTACGCCATTATCTGCAATGACTTTGAATCCCTTTGACTCTAGGGCACCTATAGAAATGAGATTCTTCTTCAAATCTGGTACATATTGAACATCTGTTAATGTTCTGATCAATCTGTCATTATCCTTAATCGAATTGAACCAACACCATATACGGTAAGAGGATTATTTTTTGCGGTGTTAATAACTCCACATTCTCCTTCTTGTAAATCTACAAACCAGTCCCGATCGGGACACATATGATAGCTACAAGTTGACTCCATCAACCATACATTAGATGCTTTGGATGAATCTGTTGTAATTAGTGAGTAATCTGATTCATCACATTCTGCCGCATTTGAATCCATGACAGTCTTTCCATTATTTGGTTTGGCCTTGCTTTTCAACTTTGAGTAGTCTTTCCTCCAGTGCCCTTTTTCTCGACAAAAGTCACATTCATCTTTGCTAAGTCTGGATCTTGATTTGGATCTCCCTTTCTTCGTTCTCATATGATTTTGAGAACAACCTCTCATAATCAATTCTTCTGTTTCTCCACCTTTTTGTTTTTCTCTATTTCTTTGTTCATAACTATATAAGGCAGGATAAACTTTTTTGAGAGATAGTTCATCATTCCCATGCAATAGAGTAGTTCCAAGGTGCTCGAACTCATCGGGAAGTGAACTTAACAACATTAAGGCCACATCTCCATCCGTAAAAGTCACGTCCATATTCCACAAATTTGTCACCAACTTATTAAAGTGGGTGATGTGATCATTCACAGTGCTACCAGGAATATAAGTGAAGCGTAACAGTCTCTTTTCATGTAAAGTTTATTTTGATTGTTTTTCTTCAAGAATTTCTCCTCCAATGAGTTCCATAATTTATTTGTAGATGTTTCCTTTGTGTATGGATACTTTTGTTCTCTTGCAAGGTAAGATCGAATGGTACCGCAAGCAACATGGTTGATAATCTTCCAATCTTCTTTTTCTACACTGTCTGGTTTCTTTTCTTCTAAGGCAATATCTAGCCCTTGTTGAAAAAGGGCATTAAGGACCTCGCCTTGCCACATTCTGAAAGGTCCTGACCCGTCAAAAATTTCAACTGCAAATTTCGCATTTGGCACAATTCTTGTCATAAGCGAAGATACCGATGATGACGTATTTTTGACATTCAATGTGGACTCATCAATTTTATTGTCTCCCATTTTTGCTACAAAATACTATTTACTAGCTAAAAATGTAAGGACAAAAGTAATTTTTTTCTGATATGGAAGTTCAAACTGTGTTGCAACCACAGAGCATACTCAGATAATACCTTGGCTCTGATACCAATTTTTGCAAAAGCCTATTATATAAAGAGTGATGAAATCACAACTGTTATATCTAAAGGTAGCTAATAAATAGTAAATGAGACAACAATAAAAGGAACACCATAAATTAACGAGGTTCGGCAAAATTTTGTTTTCTTTTGCCTACTCCTCGGACACAACCAACCAATATTTATTTCACTCCAAAAGTGAAATACTAAAAGAGAGAAAGAATAACAAATGTCTTTGAAGATGAGAAGGCAAGTTAGAGGTCTGTTACAAATGAATTGGGAGCTACCTATTTATACGAGTGATTTTTTCCTACTGATGTCATTCATGACATCACAATGTGTCAAAATGTCAAGTTTTACCTAGTGAAACCATTTTATGGTTTACCTAAATTTCACCTACAAATTTGCTATCTTGACTTTTGTACCAATGAAGAATTATCTTCCTAGCTACCGAATCTTCACATTAATTCATCTTTGAATCTTGTCAAATTTAACAATTAGTGCATATAACCAAATCATCCTATTGAAAATTTATGGTGGCAAAACTGACGTGCAAAATTAATTGTCCTGAGTATACACTCAAAGTGTTTGAAGATGTGTCGAAGTTATCTTATTTGGAATAGTCTTTATCCTTTTTAGATCATACCAGGAAAATCTCTATGATAGCTAATGATCGTGCCCGAGTCAATAGCCCGAGTGATAAACCGAGGCTATTGTTTGAGGTGAGCACTGTCCTCACAACTCTCAAATGTAACGTGGTTAATGCTAAGGAGTGGACTCATAACTCCCCAGCAACAGCTATACTGCAAGTTACTGGTGAGGAAATGGGAGGTACAATTAATGATCCGGAAAGGTTGTCTATGATGAAGCAACTATAGTGCAATGTACTTAGATGTAGCAATAAATTAAGTAATTCTAAGACAATAGTATCTGATGGAGTCTCTCAAACTGAGAGAAGGTCTTCACCAGCTAATGTTTGTAGACCAAGATTATGAATGTGCTACTAGTGAAGGATTGGATGAAAAAGAGAGGCATGATGTGAGTGTCCTTAATTGGTAAGATAAGGCTACTCCGTTGTGACAATCTGGTGCAAGGATAGACCAAAGTTTCTTTTTGATACATTTTTTACCTTGGCCGATATGCAATATGTGATTTTCCATGGTAATGTTTATGCTGAAGGACTAGTAGTGTACCACAATTTTGTATTAGTTTCAAAATCTCTTTCATGGTTTATTTTTCTGAAAATTTTTGATCTATTATTACAAACTCTGTTCTCATTGAAGGAGTACTGCATTAGACATATAGATGGTTCCCCGGTAAAATCAGACACATGATGAAAAAGAGTGATCCAATGTCTTGAAGCATCAAAAGAAGGGTATCTGGGGTTAGCACTAATGATTTACTTTTGAAATATTTTTAGATCCATTGTTCGACATATATTCAGCTTTAGCTACCTTTTTAGTGTATAAGAAGGCGAAACTGATAGTTGTAATTGGTGCTAGAATTATGGTGTCAACTTATATGTTTTACCTTGTCTATGTCAGCTAATGAAATTGTCTTAGTTACGATGGTAATATACATATATACCACAAGAATTCACCATCCTGTAATATGCGGTTTTGACTTTAAATTTTGTAGTCTTGTGTAAAAGCTGCAAGTTCGTTGTGTGATGTTGCTTTAGAGCCTGATGTGTGATTCTGTAAGATCTCTCTTTTTGTGTGTGTTGTTTCGTATTAAATCCTTTTTTGATAAGCAATTGTTTCTATAATTGAAAGAATATTTTTCAACCAAGTATTCGAGAGTTTCTCTCTGCTTAAGAATAGTGGTTTGTCAACAACTTAAATTTGTTGGGAGTTATGATGGGCATCTCCTTCGACCAATTATCTGTCATGGTCCATTCCTTCTTTTAAAATTGATTAATTAAAAACCCGCAAATAGCACGTTGCACGTTGGTAGCCTGCTCAAGAAAGTGAAACTAAGACAGAAACTTCCCCTTTTTTGACTTTTAAGTAAGATAGACTCTTTCCTCTTTCCTTCAGACATCAAATTTGGGATTCTCTTACATTTCATTGAACTTATTTCATAGGCTTACATATATCATCATTACTAACCCAAATTATGTATGCTTCGACTTTTGAAAGTTTGACTGTAGCTTTGTTGTGAACTCTAAGAAGGGTATATCTTTAAAAAAAATCACACAAGTAAAAGGCATGTCAATATTCACCTTTTTTTATATACTACAATATGTAGGTGTTACAATATAAATTGAATAAGAATCATCATATAATTAGAGGTAAAGACTGTTAGGAACGAAAATAAACAAGTGTACGCGGAAGCTAGCAAAACAAACCTCGAAAGACCACAAGTAAGAAGAAAAACGAGAAATATACCAAAAGACACAAAGATTTAATGTGGTTCGGTCAATCGAACTACGTCTACAAATAAAGAAGATGAGCAATCTACTATAAATATGAGAGTACAAAATATAGAGAGAAACAATCTCAACCAATTCCCTCAGAATACAAGGAGGTACACAAAATTCTCCCCTATAATCGCAACTCTCAAAACCCTAGGACTACATTGTGAATAATAATTAAGTTAGAAGGAACAAGCTTATATTTATAGAGTCCTAAAACCTTTCCTACAAGAAAAGGACTAGTAAAATATTACAACTTTTTTCTAAAAGATAAACCTATTTATGATAAGAAATCAGGGTAAATAAGACCCAACAACGACGAACAGAGAAGATGACGTATCTGAATGACTTATCTACGTCCTCAGACTCCATGAAATATGATTTATAGAAATTCAATGGCTGTTAGGATGAATTGAATCTCAAAATAGGGGTATTAGATGGTAATAGTGGAATTATTATGTCTTTAGCTTGGTCATAATACTATCTTGTTAAGTCACACAATTAATTATTTTGTGAATTCAATTTCATTCTCCCACTGTTTTGATGAATTTTCATGTATATACGTCATAGTCAAGAGAGAGGTGTAGGAAATAGTGAATATAGAGAATGCACATAGTTGACTCTAATTAATTTTGAATTGAAGTAGTGATGATTGATTGATCAGTAACCACTTTGTGGACATAAGTCAATAAAAAGTTGGATCATAAAATGAAGTGTCATTGTGCTGCTTCACTTTTACTGGATGCAAATAAAATGTACTCATGAATGAAATGTAAACCTACTATTTAACTGCTAAATGACCTTCCAGTCAGCAAAAGTAAATAGGCGAATCAGTGGCTGAAATTGAACTTGTGTCTCGTATAGAAAAGAAGTACACGGTTTTCGTCTTTTTGAAATATTGTTGCTGCAAAATTTGTTCATTTCTTTCTAATTCTTATTCGTCTCATGTTATAGTGAATAAAACTCTGGTAGAGAGTAGAAGTTACAATTTCCAAAAGCTTTGAGAAGATTCACTTTAGCCCTAAACGCAGAATAAGGATTGTGCTTCTATGTTTCACAGTTAGTGAGGACATCAAAACCATAAGAATTGTTAATGTTGAATTGTGCCTCTATTCTAACTAGGGGTGTGCAAAAATTGAATCGATCGATAAACCAAACCGATAAAGTGTTATTGGTTTATTGTTATTGGGTTATTGGGTTAATGGTATTTTAATGGTTTTATAAAAAAATATTATTGGGTTATCGATTTGGTATTGATTTTTAATATTGGGTTATCGGTTTAATTTACTACTTTTACTTGTACATAAATATTATATATTAATCTCAATACCTTAGTAGTTACTATATGTGTCCTTAAGCCTTCAATTCACACTTCACAATTACTTTGAGTTCACAATTTTACATTATAAGAAACGTTAAAATCTAAAGTAAGAACCCTATTCCTCTTAATTTCGCTTTGTGTTACGCTTGTATAGTTCTTTTCATGTTTGTTATTATTGTTTCTATTTTATGACCATTTGTAAATTTACATTATTGTGTTTTCGCATCAAATTTATTAGAAAAATTATAATTTGTTTTGTAAGTATTTTCTTATTGGTTAAACCGAAAACCGAACCGTTAAGGACCAAAACCGATAAACCAAAAACCGATAAAAAATATCTTATTGGTTTGATTATTGGTTTAACATATTTATAAACTGAAAAATAATAAACTGAACCAATAATACATAAAACTGAATCGAACCGACCAATGCACACCCATAATTCTAACGCAGTCAATTTTCCTTTCATAGGATGTAACACCCTAACTTTTCGAAGCGTCTAAAATTACTTGTATCTCCAAGGAAAGAAAAAGAGGGTGGGTAATAAATTAAGAATGATGTGGTATGTCCAATTTTAAGTGTTCAAGTGTTGCATCTCAAGTTTTGAAGTTAGGTAAGTGGCAAAATAAAAGTTGGCGGAAGTTATCGTAAGTTCCTTTTTAAAGATTTCTCTAAAATTTGGGTCGAATGTCTCGGAGCTTTTCTCCCAATCTATAAAAAATTATGGGGCCCACGACCTATCGAATCGAAGGTCTACGAGTCTAGTTTTCAATGCATCAAACCGTTTGTTCATACGACTTCAGAATAGAGAGATATTTGTGTTTTTGTGGGACTTTGCAAGATGGCACATTAGGTAGGGCCCTAGGTCGGTGGAACTTTACATATATATTCTTCTTAGAACCTTTTATTCATTTTTTAGCTAAGAACCAGCAAAATTAGAGAAACCCATTTCTAGGATCAACTAAAGTGTAGATTTTCTCAACCTAAGTCCTTGACGAAAGTTGTTCTACGCGTTGGGTTCATCATCGTGGTATAATTTGTTTTATCGATTTCATAGCATATCACACTTTAGTGTTGGGACAGCAAGGGTTTGGATTTATTTGAAGGTTTTGAGGCGTATTACGAACTTAAGATCGAGGTAAGACCCTTCTTTCATCGACTCTAGATTTTCTAAGTGGCAAATAGCAATTTGCGATGGAAATACACATCATTTATCGTATTGTCATGGTATCTATTATTTACGTGTGTTGATTATGGTCCTACCTTGTTGTAGTACGAGGGAGTTATGAGTAAAAGTCGCTAGGTCACGTTAATTCAGCGAAAAAGGTATGTTAAGGCAATTCTCTTCTTACGGCATATTTCCGTAAAGCTTAGGAGCAATGTAATTGAGTTGTTATCGTTGTTATACTTGTAACCATTATTGTTGATTGTTGGTTGCTCGAGTGGATATAATCCTCTCTTTATCGAGTTTCTTATTCAGTAGTAGCGTCCCTATGTTGGACACGACTTAGAGGCTATTTGTATAAGTTGCTTATAACTAAATTGCTCGTTTTTAGTTGTTGGATTGTTATTGTTATCCTTTGGGCTATTGTGATTAGCTGCAAGAATGTGATCTATGCCTAGAAGGGATATGTTCTGCCGATAGGGCTATATTGACGCCTAGAAGGGCTATGAGTTGCCTAAAGGGCTATATTGACACCTAGAAGGGCTATGAGTTGCCTACTGGGCTATGTTGTTGCCTAAGAGGGCTACGAGTTGCCTATATGCTATATTAATGCCTAAGAGAGCTATGTGCTGCCTACGGGGCTATATTATTGCCTAATAGGGCTAGGTGACTGCCTACGGGGCTAGGGGACTATTGATAGGGGTATATAGATGATTGGCACCTTCTGGGCTTATGGGGGCCTGGGTAGGTGGTCGTGTGTGTTGTTTGTACTTGCCGAGCTTATGGGGGCTTGGTTAGGTTGTTGTTTTATTATTTTTGATAAGTTTAGATTTAGGAGCAGGTCAGTATGCTTATCTTATTCTTGATTTATTTACCGGATTACTCCAGTATATTAGGAGACATGCTCATAGTCTATTATCTTTCATACTCTGTACATTATTTTATACTGACGCCCCATTGCCTGGGGGCGCTGCATTCATGCATGCAGGTCCCGACAGATGACCCAGTAGACCTCCTCAGCAGCAGGATTGACTTCTATCCGGTTGGCTAGCCCCTTTTCTCCGGAGCTGCCAGAGTTGGGAGGTTTGTTAGATTTTGTTGTATATATTTCATGGGTAGGTTGGGGACCTGTCCCGCCAACATTTACTACTCTTAGAGGCTTGCAGACTAGGGTGTGGGGTTTATAGCTATGTTATGGCCATGTTGGCCTAGTTTGTTGGTTTGCTGAAACTTGTTAGTTGTGTGATGCATTGTCTTGATATACCTGCTTTCAGTTTTGGTATAGAGATCATTGCATCCTCAACGGCCCAATTAGAACTTCTGTGCTAGTTGGCTATTTCTTTATATAAACTCTTGGGAGTAGCTGTTTCTTTTATGGATTTGTTTTCAGGGTTCTTGCCGACCGAGGGATTAATTTTAAGCCGAGATATAATTGTTTGTTTTCTTAACTGCGTGTGGCTGTCATGCGCTAGTAGCAAATGGTTCAGCAGGGTCGATAGGAGCCTGAGTTTTGGCATTAGGAGCCAGTTGCGCCCCTTGAATCTGGGGCGTGACATAGGATATATGTAAAAGATTGAAGAGAATATTGAGAAATTTTCCTTGTATTTCTTCATTGTAAAGCAACGTATTTATACAAGTACTGTGCAGGGAAAGAAAATAACAAACTATACAGCTGGATAAATATCATTTGTCCAAATAAACAACAAAGAATAACTAATTCTATATTTTGTACAAAATATCCTATGCAGGTGTAGGGCTAGGATTTATGCCAACACTTTCTGATCCAAAGGATGAGATGGTGCCATCTGTCCTTCTAGAAGATATACATCTTCTTGTCTTCATTTCATTTGAATCAGATTCTACTGCTTCTTTGTTCATCTTGAATATCCCTTGTTCTTCATCCACGATGGTACTGCTAAATCCAACACCCCCCTTCAAGTTGGAGGGGACTAAAGAGAGACCCAACTTGCAAAGACAACGAGAGTGGGAAGGACCAGACAAGGGTTTAGTAAAGATGTCGGCGAGCTGAGAAGAGGAAGGGACAAAGTTTAAGGAAATTAGGCCGGCGGAGAACTGCTGACGGACGAAGTGGCATTCCAATTCGACGTGCTACGTTCGTTCATGGAAAACAGGGTTGCGGGCGATGTGAAGGGCAGCTTGACTGTCGGAATGGATGGGGATGGGTAGGGTAGGTGAGACAGAAAGATTTGTGAGAAGGCGGTGAAGCCAAGTTAATTCACAAGTCGCCGCATTGACCGATATTCTACTTCGGCGAAGGACAAAGAGACAGAGATCTGCTTTTTAGACTTCCAGGAGATGGGAGAACCGTCGATGCTTATGAAGAAACCACTGATAGACTGACGAGTGTCAACACACGATGCCCAATCGGCATCGCAACAGGCAAGGAGAGAAAAGGAAGGAGTTGAAGAAAAGAACAGACCTTGGGCAGGGGATCGACGGAGATAGCAAACAACACGAAGGGCAGAAGTGAAATGGGGAACACGAGGTGCTGCATAAATTGGGAAAGATGTTGAACAACGAAGTAGAGGTCTGGGCGAGTATGAGTCAAATAATTCAATTTAACCACAAGTCGGCGATAAGTAAAAGGGTCAGCAATGGGGTCTCCAGAATCAGAATAAAGCTTACAAGACGGATCCAATGGAGAAAAAGCCGCTGGAAAATGGTCACAGTCATATTCAGAGAGCAAATCAAGAGTAAACTTCCCCTGACATAGGATGATACCTTGAGGTTCCCGAAGGACCTCTAATCCAAGGAAATAATGTAAGTCGCCCAAATCCTTAACCTTAAATTCCTTATTCAAAAAATATTTCAACTCTACAAGCTAAGAAGGGTTGTTACCAGTGAGAATGATGTCGTCGACATATACGGAAACTATAAAAATAGAGTCTCCCACTCATTTAAAAAGAAAATTATAGTCATTGAGGGAAGAACTGAAGCCCTTGAAGTTTAAAGCAACTGTGAGACGAGAATACCATTCTCGAGAGGCTTGGCGTAAGCCATACAGAGATTTGTTGAGCTTGAGGACATGATTAGGGCTAGGACTATGCATACCATGAGGGAACTTCATAAACACTTCCTCCTATAAATTTCCATGCAAAAATACATTGTTAACGTCCAATTGAGTCAAAACCCAACCTTTCTTAACAGCAACAGCAAGTAGACACTGGATCGTAGTCATTTTGACTACAGGGGAGTAAGTTTCATTAAAATCCACTCCTTCACGTTGAGTATCCCCTCTAACCACCAAACGAGCCTTTAGTCATTCCACAGTCCCATCTGAGTGATGCTTGACCTTGTAAACCCACTTGCAAGCAAAAGCCCTCTTACCAACAGGAAGTTCAACTACTGTCCAAGTTTGATTAGCCTCTAGGGCATCAAACTCAGATGTCATGGCTTGTTACCAACCAGGGTGTTGAGCTGCCTAAGAGAAGCTAACTGGTTCACTGATGTGAGAAATAGATTCGAGTACCTGTTGATTAATAATAGAAAGAGCAGAAACATGCAAGGTTGATGGAACAACAGGATCAATAAAATGTGAAGAGAGATTAGTTAGGACAACAAAATTGCACAAGTAATCATTTAAATAACTAGGAACTTTGATGGTCCTAGTTGATCTCCTAGGGGCAGAAGAAATGAGAGAGGATGAAGGGTTGTCAGTTAAATCAGAAGCATCAGTAGAAATGATAGGTTCAGTAGGATTTGAAGGAAGATTTGAATGAGGATAATTAGGGGGACAAGTGGGAAGAACAGTACCATCAAAAGGGTCTGGAGAAAAGGAAGAAGGGGAAAAAAGATGTTGAGTGGAAGAACTAGAGGAAAAGGGAAAGATAGACTCATGAAAAGAAACATCTCTAGAGATAAGTATCTTTCTGGTAGATAGTTCTATGAGTTTATATCCCTTCTTTCCTTGAGGGTAGCCAATGAAAACACAAGAAGTGGCTCGAGAAGCAAACTTGGGCCTATTATGTGATGGAGTAGATGTAAAACACAGACAACCACACGTTCTGAGAAAATCATAGGAAGGAGGCTTCCCAAAAATAACCTGATATGGTGTCATACCCTTAAGAACAGAAGAGAGGAATCTATTTATCAAAAATGTGGTAGTAAAAAGACATTCACCCCAATAGCATATAGGTAACTTAGACTGATGTAAAAGTGCCCTAGATGTTTCCAAAAGATGTTTATGTTTTCTCTCAACGATGCCATTTTGTTGAGGTGTCCCAATGCAAGAGGTTTGGTGAATTATCCCCTATAAAGCAAGAAACTCAGAGGTTACAGTACCACTCCCCAATTCTAAAGCATTGTCGGATCTAATAATTTTAACCTTGCAATTGAACTGCTTATCAACTAGAGATAGAAAATGCTTGAGCATAAAGAAGGCATTACTCTTGGTGGAAAGAAGATAGGTCCAAGTACATCTACTAAAGACATCCACAATAGTGAGAAAATACCTATAACCATCATGAGTAGATGACTTGTAAGGCCCCCAAGTGTCTATGTGAATTAGCTCAAACTTATTATGATTAGTTTTAAGGGAACTATTGGAAAAGGGTAATTTAGATTGTCTAGCTATAGGACAAATATCACAAGGACAATCAACATTAGGCAAAGAAGAAAAGAAACTCATAGATTTTATTGAAGAAAGGGGTAAATTCCCCAATCTATTGTGCCATAGTCTTACATTAGAACTGAAATTTGAAGAAACTACATTACTAGAAGAAACTTCATTACATTCTGGAATTGAAAGACTAGAAAGTAATCCTAAGTTAATCTTAGAACTACGTTGAAGAGGAGAAACTAGTGACTGGAGGACATAGATGCCATTTCTAGCTTGACCAAGAACCTGAGGGGTCTTCACTAAAAGGTCCTGCATAAAACAGTGAGTAGAAGAAAAACTTAGCAGACAGTGATGTTGTTTGCAAAATCTATTGACATAAATCAAATTTATTTTGAATGAGGGAACAAATAAAACATCATGAATAATCAGCTTGGATGAAAGGGAAACAGACCCCCCATGGGTAACCTTGACCTTAAAAGAATTAGGAAGATTGATAGCTAATGGAGAGGGAAGAGGATGAATACTGGAGAAGAATTTGGTGTCATATGACATGTGCTCAGAGGCACCAGAGTCAATGATCCAAGAATCAGTACTCACATAGGTAGAATAATCAACAGGGTTATGAAAAGTATTACCAGCACACTGAACCATATTAGCTGCCACTTGTGAGATCAACTTCTCTTGGTCTCCAAGATCAGCATGTTTAAGCAGCTGAAGTAAGTAATTAAGCTGCTGAGGGGAGAATGGGTTCCCATCTACTTCAGCAAACACAGTGTGTTGAGCATCAGGAGTTCCCAAGACTGCATTGCTTTTGATCCCCACCTTGAATTTTGGACTCTTGGTAAACTGAATATCAGCAGGAAATCCAATAATCATGTAACATTTGTCAATAGAATGTCCTGGCTTCTTGCAATGAGATCAAACCAAATTGTTCTTCTTTCCCTTGTACTCATAAGGTTGAGATTTTTTACCAAGAATAGGCAGCTAGACTGCTGGATTGGAGGATAAGTCAGCAGGAAACTGAGGATTGTGGTAGATCTCTTTCTGTTTCTCATCTTGGATTAAGAGAGAGTAAGCCAGGTTCACACTAGGTAGTGGAGAAATCATGATGATGTTGTTTCTTAAAGATCCATAGCTATCATTCAAACCCATTAGGAATTGAATGAGCCTTTCATCTTGTAGAGATTTCAGCCTCTTATTCTTTCCTCCACAAATGCAATCACATGTACAGAACAGTGGAGAGCATCAAGTTCATCCAATAATAGCTTGATTTTAGTGAAGTAGCCTGCTATATCACTAGTACCCTGTACTAAATCACAGATCTCTTTTTGCAGGTGATAGAGAGTGGCACCATTAGACTGTCCAATCTATCCTCAAGATCAACCCAAAGGCTCTCAGCACTCTTTGAATACAGGACACTAGTTGATATTTCCTTAGAGAGGGAGTTCAACAACCAATATGTCACCATGTCATTACAACGATTTCACAGCCTGAGGTTGGCTGAACCAGCAGCAGGTGATTTGCAACTCCCATCTATGAAACCAAGCTTATTCTTGGCCGAGAGTGCAATGAGGAGAGCCCTCTTCCATCCTGCAAAACCATGGCCATCAAAGACAGTGTTGACGAGGATCATGCCAGGAGAGTCTGAGGGATGAAGAAAAAATGGATCATTAGAATCCATAGTCCAGAAGCTACGACTATAGCAGCAATGGGAGCTTCCTCAGTACTGGGCATTTTTTGGATCAAGGGAGAAGAATAAAAGAGAATGAAGAGTTAATAAGATCAAGAATTAACTTATTGCTATGATACCATGTAAAAGATTAAAGAGAATATTGAGAAATTTTCCTTGTATTTCTTCATTGTAAAGCAACGTATTTATACAAGTACTGTGCAGGGAAAGAAAATAACAAACTATACAGCTGGCTAAATATCATTTGTCCAAATAAACAACAAAGAATAACTAATTCTATATTCTGTACAAAATATCCTATGCAGGTGTAGGGCTAGGATTTATGCCAACACTTTCTGATCCAAAGGATGAGATGGTGCCATCTGTCCTTCTAGAAGATATACATCTTCTTGTCTTCATTTCATTTGAATCAGATTCTACCGCTTCTTTGTTCATCTTGAATATCCCTTGTTCTTCATCCACGATGGTACTGCTAAATCCAACAATATATTCTCTATATATAGAAGTGGCTTGGAAGCTGCCAAGCGTTGTCCTGCCAGCTTGCTTTCAAGGGCTATTTTTGTCATTTCAAATAAATCATCAGTTTTGACGCGTGTTGGCAACTGTCGTGCATCTAACTCTAAACCCATTGTCGCTTCGTTTTTGTATCATCTTTGGATTTTGCCTGCTTCTCAGAACTTCTTCTTCGTCTCAGGTGAGTCTTCGTTCCATTGGCGCTGTTTTGTGCTAATTTACAGATGTTATTCTCATGTTGCTTAGATATTATAGAAATTAGGTTTTAAGATAAAGTTTTGACATTGTTGGTACCATGGTGCTTAGAGATTACATAAATTAGGCTTTATAGCAAAGCTAATCTCTTTACAAATTTTTGGATTATATAATTTTCCTTCATTTTATTTGATCAAAGTTCTCTAGTTATGTTTTGGAGGTTAGAATCCCACCTTTCCTGTTCCAAATGCCTTCTACACAGCTAGCTATGTGTGTGCTCTGCCTTTACAAGTTATGATAATTGCAAACTTTCGCCAGAGCGAAAAAATTGTTCCTCTTTTCATTTTCCAGTCATTCATAAACTACCAATTCTAGAGGTGGTGCGGCAACGTATTAACAGCGTTACAATTTGGAAAATGCAGTATGTATTAAAGAGTGTTTGATATATTAAGGTATTCATACTTTTTTTCGTATATGGAATTATGAAATTCATATTAATATAAGGTAATCTTTCACATAGCGTGAGCTTTAGTGCATCGGACTTTGTCTGCCTTCAATCGGATGGCACCTCATCGAAGTCCATATATATATATTAAAGATTTTATACAAAAAAGTTATTTAACGCTGAAGGCAAGTTCTGCATTAAATCATATTTTGTTTCGATACTCTTTAAGTTTGTAACTATGACAAATCCCTTTTGTGTATCCTGCTAAATTAACTTGTGTATAAATATATTATGTTGTTTTATAAACAAACAGTATATGCAAATTGCATTGATTGGACTTCAGTTCACATTTGTTATCATTGTGTCAACATGTCAGTCAAATGCTTTTGTTTTTCTAAAAAATCACTATACCATCTGGCCTACTTGATTTTGTTTGCTAGTGGATATATTACCAACATGCAATGAACATAAATAACTTGATCCAATTAAATGCATGTATTTGATCTAGGGATTAACTTATACTCCCTCCATTTTAAAAAGATTGGTCTAGTTTGATTTGACACAGAATTTAAAAAAATAAAGAAGACTTTTGAATCTTGTGGTCCTAAATTAAAGTTATATCAAATATACAAAATTGACCTTTAATCTTGTGGTCTTAAACATGTCACGTGGAAAGTTGAAAGTAAAATGTATCAACAAAAAAAATGATTATTCATTTTTAAACAAACTAAAAAGGAAAGAAGATCATTCTTTGTGAAACGGAGGAAGTATGCAATATATATATATATATATCTAAAATTTAAACTTTATGAATTTGAAATTCATTTGGTTTACGGTACTCTGCAATTTATTGTTCTCTATCAAAAAAATAAGTTTTTCATTCTTTGAACACAAATATGACATCTGGTTAAGGTCAGGGAATAACTATTTGATCAAACATCCTTATTCCCTCCGTTTCAAAAATAAAAATAAAAAATTCTATTTTTGAACCATTTAATTCTAACTTCTCACATAATATATTTAAAATTTTCAAATTAAAGAATATTTTGATACATTTACTTAATATCCACCTTTGTACCTAAAAAATTAGGAAGCAATTTCCATGAAAAGATGATTCACCTAAAGTCCAAAATATACATTATTATTCAGCTGTCACTTCTTTTATCATTTAATTGTAATCCATTGGGTAAAGAAAAGTCTAGACCACTTTTTTTTTCCTGACATTTTGTCCTATATATATAATTAAAGATGTGCCAACTTCCTATGAAGTTTCATGGAAGGTGAAGATTGATCCAAAAAAACACAAAACTCCTGTAATCTTTATTTTTTAATTTTCGCTCAATATTTTGTATCCACATTGTCAGAAATGTCCATATAGTCATATTATTTTATGATTTTTATGAAGAATTCTATTTTCTCTCTCCTTCATTAACAAACGAACAAAGTGGGATTGTGTCTCAGTTATACGCTCTCTTTATTCTACAAGAAGATGAAGTTTCATAGAAGGTGAAGTTTGAAACAAAACAACAAGAAAAAAAATACAATTCTCCATTAGTTTTGGATGATCTTGTTTGTCCAAACAAGACTTTTTCCACATTATAATCCTTTTTATTATGAAACTTCTTCATATGTTTAATTATTTACCTTTGAAATGGTTGTCAAAATTGAACATTGCCTTGTTTTAATTTTTGTTTAACAATAACTAACCCTTGAGTTCTTCTTTATTTTACTTTAGGTAACTAAAAATTAAAACATTTAAGAGAAGTTGATCTTTTGATTTTCTTTAATTAATAGGATAATTGTTATCTTTATAATTTGTAGCTTATTATTTATTCAAAAAAAAAAAAAGATTCTTAGACATTCACACATTCATTCTAACGACCTCTTAATTATCAGCATTAAGAAAATATTAAATCATGTTATTATATTACTATCCAAGTTACGTATGGTAAGGTAGTAATATAATATTATTTGAATTTGGGAATATGATAATTGAAATATTCTCCAAGATTATTGCAATTGTTCCTAGGTATCTACTTAGAACATGCTAGCATGTGGAAAATGATCAATGATGAACCAACTAGAAATTAAAGAGACATAATAGCATGGTTTGAGTCAGATTTAGAATTTGAAATTTATAGTTTCTTTCGTTATTTTTAAGTTAAGTGTAGTTTTATTTAAAGTTTGTTATCCCTTTTAAAGTTTGGCATGCATCAACTTTATTTTTGAAAAATATTATTCATTAAGTTTGGTAGAATTTTATTTTGTTTGTGTAATTGCTAAGCATGAAAATATGATATGACCAATTTCTTTGATCTTAACCTCTCATCTTACTTTGAAAAAGTCGATTACAATAATCTAATTATGACAATTTGGTTTGTAATCATAATTAGCATGGCAATTAGACGATTTGGACGTTTGAACGGATTAGTCTATAATGTGTTCATCAAAAAGGGTCTAATGATCAAATACTTGTCAATTTTCTCACGACTAATGTCGTTCATTTTAACGTTTTAGACTCATCAAATAAGAATTTTATGAGTCTAATCTTTTTTCCGTGTGCATACATGTTGATTTCCCTGAATTTATTTAACAAACTCTATTTTGTTTTAAATTTTATGTGTCCGTCGAAAACAACATGGTGATCAACAACTACCATCGTTCATTTAGGTATTTCGAGATTATAAAACCTAACTTTAGAATTTGATTATTTTTCATGTGTATTTAGTATAAATCAATTTTCATGAATTTTATTAACAGACCATTTGATTTATACATCCGAAATGACCCGGTGATTAATAGTTCATCATGACAAACACGAATTTTTTATCTTTTTTTTTGCATTTGCGTTTTGAGATCATAAAACATTTTTGTATGTATTGAACTATTAATACATGTTGATTTTTCTGAATTTGAGTTTCAAAATCAGATTGCCTTTAAAATTTGATCAATCAATTTAATTAAGTATCATTTAACAATCTAAAATTAACCAAAAAAAAAGGTATAAATTACGACTCAATTTATATATCATTTATACATAAAATAAAAAATAAAATAACTAAAACATGAATAACTATATATATATGGGTTAATAAAAGGAAGGAATTTGTTCTCATTTTATATATATTTCTTCCAAATACAGATCACTCCTAGCCATTTGATTGACCTAATCAAGGGTCCTAATTAATCTCACAACCCATTTTCCCAACTAACACAAAAGAAATAAAATAAAATAAATTAAAACGATTTCTATTATTTTTTTATCTCTGCTGTTCCATCATAAGACAGAAATCCTCGAAGCAGACGAACCCATCTCCATTTTTATCTACGCTTGTTATCATACGCTTACATTCCTCTAACGTGCACCGTTCATCACCGATCATTCTAAACACGTTGAACAATTCCTCCCCGGTGATTTTCCCGTCGTGATCCTCGTCGAAGAAATCAAACGCATCTCTCATCTCACCTGCATCTCCCGCCGACGACGGCGGTGTCGGTTCAAACGCCGAGGTGATAGTTTCGAAATTCTCTAAATTGATACATCCATCTCCGTTCTTATCCAATTCATCAAGCAACAACACAAGTTCCTCTTCACTCGGCGGTGATTTACCTCCAACTCTGCTTAAAATCGCTTCGAGTTTCTCCTTCTTTATCTTACCGTCTCCGTTATCGATAACGGAAAACGCTTGAACGAGATCGGAGTAAACTCTAGCGGTAGAGATCTCGGACCACTCGTCAGCTGAGATTTCGTTGGATAAAGTCGGTAATACGCTCGTAGGAGTAGAAATTCCTCCGACGCCTTTGTTGGAGGAGGAGGAAGAAGAGGAGTAGGACGGATCATCGGATCTGGAAAGGGAGCGGGATTTTTTGGACTTGAAGAAGTTTTTGGGGAACTTCATAGTTAAGAATTTGAAGAAGGAAAAGGAATTGAAGGAGGAGGTTGATGGGAGGAATGAAGGAAGAAGAAATGAAGGAGGTTAAGTAGGACTCCATTAGTGAGCTTCGAGGAAGCTTCGTAGAGAGAGAGGGAGTGAAAATTTTGAAGAGTATTTATTGGAGGGGTTGTTTTTAAATTCTCTCCTGGTACGTTGGAACACACTTTTCTCCTACTTTTTTTTTGAGTTGCGTGTATCTAAATTACTCGTCTTTATTTTATTTGTTCAATTTTGATTTGATACACTTATTAAAATAATTACTTCATAATAATAAAATAATAAATTTATCTATATTGAGAAGAAAATCACTCATTAATTTGTCAAAAATGACAAATAAAAAAATAATTAAACTAGAAAATATTTAACAATAAATAGGAACGAATGGATTATTTAATTAAGTACTCAATTTCTCTATATTTACTTGTCAAATATTAAAAATAATTCTTCAATTTTATTTATTCAATTTAAAAATCAAGGAATAAATTTTTATTTTATTCTTATTATTAAATATTATTTATTTCTTAATATTTAGATGAGTTATAATCAATAGGAATGATATAGTAAAATTATTCATCTATTTATTATTTCGTAAGAAGTATATCACGCCAAGCATAAACAAGTAAAAGATGGACATGGATGAAGTATGTGTTATTTCTAACCTACATAAGTATCGAGTAACTATGTAAGCTTACTCATGTCTAAATATTAAATCAAATTACACTAATTTATCACAATTATTGAATGGGTATAAATATGTGGGTAATGTGATAGATTATTATATAAGGTGAGTCACTTTAAGGGGTGTTTTAATTGATTTATTTTAGCGATTTTTAGTTCTTAAACATTTTTTTAGTTTTAAAAGTGTTTGAAGTTTGCATGACTTGTGACTTTTGACTTTTAACTTATAAGTCATTTAAAAGAAATCAATCCAAACACCTCTTAATACTCCTATGGTAGTTTTGATAAATTCCACATAGGACAGAGATAATGTGATTGGGAGAAAAAATCAATAATTTTTTAGATGGAAAAAACTTCTAAAGAAGTAGAAAAAAAAAAGAAGAAAGGATTTCCCATGATTGAGATCAATAAAAGAAGAAAAGTAGATCAATGAAGTAAAAAGTAGACAAGGAATCCAAGAAACTCATCCATACATAGTGGAGAGAACAAATTCAGACCATGAAACCTTAATTCTAGAGAAGAAATTCAATGTTTTGGTGGCATGGAAATTATTTTCCACAATAATTTCTAGTCATTCATTATATGTTTAAATAATTCATTATAAGCTCCCCTAATATTTGCGTATTCTTTATTGTAGATCTTGAGTGTATATATATATATATATATATGGACATAAGTAAAGGAACGACTATGGGACATATTTTTATATTGTCCCACACTTATTAAACACATCGTGTGGACAATTCTATAGTTACGTCCATATAAAGGGTGTAGATACATTTAAATGGTAGAGTTTTTTTAGAAAAAAATTTATGTTGAACTTAATTTAAAAAATATAGATCAAAGAAAAGGACCAACACACATCTAGGTTGATAAACTAAGGGGTATTGTACATGACATTTTTGGCAAATCTCAAATCAAATAAGAGATAAAGGCAAAGAGTTTTATAAGACATATCATTAGTTCACATGATATGTACGTTTTAAGGTTCGATTATGACATAGTTCAAGAAACAAATTCGTAAGATCTATTGGATCAAAATGAACAATACACGTCATTGACTTGAATCATAACATATCCGTTAGATTGTGCTCTAGATTCGCCACTATTAACGTAGTGTCAAATTGCGTTTAACATAGAAACATATGCCCAAAATTGTCTCCGGAAATGAAGGAACAAAAAACACTTTTGTTTCCGTTCAATGATGGTTTTATTTAACATTGAAGATACAGCTGGATGACATTTTTTTAACTTTGAAAAGCAAATTAAGCTAAAAAGAATAGGATAATCTACCTAACTACACATAAATTACTACCATATATACCATATCTATCTGTAGTTTAAAACAATTATACATATTATTACTTTTAATATTTATACCATATATTTTAAAATATTTAATCAGATAAACTAATCCTTTAAATATAATATTTCATAATTATTTTAAATTTAAACTACTTAATTAATGGTCCATTAACAATTCAAATCCCCCCGCCCCATCAAAAGTCCACCAACCCTCTTTCTTTCTGCCTCTTTCTTGCCTCTGCCGTTGCCCCCCACCCCCCACCCCCACTTTCTTCTCCCTCTTCATTTCATCTGCCGTGCCCCCCCCCCTCTTTCTTCCTTCTTCTTCTCCCTCTTTCTTTCTTCATCCTCTTAATACATGTTTCGATGTTCAAATTAGCATTATACATATAGGTTTGTTTCTATTGTTTTATTATTCTCATTTATCTTGATTTTATATCTAAGTTAAAATTCATAATGCTCTGAAATTCAATTTTAATTAGTTTTACAAATTAAGTTTTATATTTTTAAATTTTGTTATTTCTCAAACACTTTTGTGACTGGCCATTCTCAAAATCGGATGATTCTTATTAAAGGTACTTCACATTAAGAATATTATACTACATTAAACAACTTTTATTTATTTATTTTCACTCATGAATTTCTCATTGCAGGGACTAAGGACCTGTTTGGTTTGGCTTTTGGCTTATGACTTATAAGCCAAAAGTCATAAGTTAGGATTTCTAACTTATGGCTTTTGACTTATTTTTGTTATTTTGACTTTACCCAAATACTTTGAAACTGCTTAAAAGATATTTTGGCTTAAAAACACCTAAAATAAGTCGATCCAAACAGACACTAATTCTTCATCCGCCAACATTCAAACCGAGAATAGATCTAAATATAGGAACGGCCTAATTAAGATGGAAGAATTTCGCCAAGCTTTAATTAACAGAACAAATACATCATTAGATACACATCGAGTGTAACAATGTTGAATACATATCAGGTGTATATATATCTAGTTAAGACTTCATGTATTTGAGTTAAAAATATATGTATCTATGAGAAACAATTTCATATGTTAAAATAAAGGGAAAATTTTGAAATATTTTACTTTTTTCGGATTAATGACAAGACAAATACTACACTCGTGATTTATTCCTAAATTTGTGTATTTCAATTACATTTCATATTTAGATACACATAATTATATGTATATGTTTACTATGTATCCGAGATACATGTTTTTGAATATAATGTATGAAACTGATACTTGATACATCAAATTAATACTAGATACATATAAAAGATATATGAAATTAAAATTAGATCATATAAACAGATACATGAAATTAATATTATGTCATATAAATAGATACATTAAGTTAATACTAGACACATATAATAAATACACGAAATTAATACTAGATACTTCTATGATACATATGAATGTACTTATATGATACTCATGTATCTAAGTGTTTAGTTTGTTGGATACATCATATATTGATAATAGATACATCAAATTAATGAATTTATTATTTTAAAAGTAATAAAATGAAATTAATCAAGTTAATGACCAAGATATACATGTTTTTGTCTTTTATTAATAATATTAATGAATTTATTATTTCAAAGAATAATAAAATAAAATTAATTAAACATATATACACTCCTTGATTTCCGCCTTATATTAAGAGATTTGATTAATTTAAATTTCTAGAATTAATTGTCCATGTATTCTGAAAATCCTCAATTACTCCTCTAATTAAGGAAATCAGTTACAATCAATTAATTTAAACAGATAAAATATGTATCTCAGTTTTAAAATTCGACAGATACATGTATCTCGCGGATTCAAATTCATGTATCCTAAGCATGAAATATGATAGAGGAAGTAATATTTGAAACTATCAGGAATCTTAGTAATTAATACCTAAATTAGTGGGATTTATGTAGTTTGCCCAAAAGAATAATCAGCAAAAAGTCGACCCATAAAAGTTCGCCTTTCCCCAGCTAAATCCATATCCGAATTTTTATTAAAGGTGTTCAAGAATATTCATAAATATATATAAATGATATTTATATTATATATACAATAGCTACGAAAATGTTCAACCAACTCTTCTTTACCATCTTTAGCTCCGCCTCTGCTGGCTAGGTCATGTTCCACCATACTTCCTACTTTAGCTTTATCTAAATAGGGCGGGTTCTATTAGTTTAGCTGTTGATTAACATATGATTAAATAGTTGCACATTTGCACTATCACTACTTCACTAGTATCTTTTTATGCAAATCCTTGAATTGGGATAAAGTTATGTATAATAGTTCAGGGCTCCAAAAAATATTTTAGTCTAGCTACACACTTTACCAATTACTATGACAGTTCACACTCTTCTACACAAGAAAAGTCAAGTCTCTTTTTTCTATGTCAATTAATCGACGTATTTAGAAATTAAAATTTTATGAAAAAATTTATAACAATTTCAACATTTTTACTATACATAATAATTCAATACACAACTAAATATTTTTGATACTTAGTAAATTTCTTAATATATACATGCGAGGTTTATGTAAAAATTATTGAGTTCACGTGAACTATAACCAACATAGATAATCCGCCCCAGACTATCATTTTGTAAATATATTCGTACAAACATTATCATGTCAATATGACAGTAATGGGCATAAAGTAATCTTGTGGTCCTAATTTGATTTTCTGAAGATCTATAAAGAAAAGTAGAATGAAAAAAGAAGAAGTTATTGTAAGAAGGTTAATAGGTACTTGCAATAATTAAAGTTAACTGACTTTTCTCAAGAACTGAATATTCATGAGTTTATTCCAGTTTTTAAGAAGGCCTTGGTGATTATTTCTATGTGGATATCCTATTATACATCTTTTTAAGTCTAATTAAGGTTATTATGTAACTAATGTTCATCAACTACTTTGGTTAAATAGATTTATAATTGTGCTTTGACTTACTAAGAAATAGAGACCATGTTTAAATAACACATTATGCAATAGTAGTTAATAAATTAGTGAGAACATATATAACAAATGAATCAAGGCATATTACTTGCATATAAACTTTCATATCTTAGTTATGATTAAGTGATATATATTCACTTTAATTTGTGTGTTGACATGCTATATGACTGACACCAGGGAATGGCGGGCAATGAAGACAGATCATAGAGAAGAACTGACCGACATCTAGGCTAGTAAGATTTTAGAAACGGAAAAGGGTCAAAATTGCCCCTAAACTATGTGAAATAGATCACTTATACCCTCCATTATATTTTGGGATCAAAAATACCCCCGCCGTTATCCCAGGAGACCACAAATACCCTCAAGAGTTAACACCCCAAATTATTAGTGACGTGGGACTAATCCCTCCACCTAAGCATTGCCAACTAAGATTCACTACAAAAGAACTTGACCTTTAGTGGCGACAAAGTCGCCACAAAATCCCAAAATATTGACACTAAAGGTTATGAGTGATTTTTAGTGGCGACTAATGCTCCGACAACCATATCGCTAGTAAAACCTATTTTTTCAACAAAAAAAATATGATAATTAATTTTTTATTGCAACCTAATTTTCTAAAATAAATAACTTGCAATATCAATATTAAAAACATCCAATATTATTACGAAAAATCATCAAAATTACTTCGCGATTCAAATCTCCTACTATATAATGCATCATTGTACATTTTATACATTTACATATGACATAAAAATAAAACATACAGTGTCTTAAAACTCCTACTTAATCAATATCATTTTTTATTTTTTTAAAAACAATGAAGAAAAAAACACAAAATTAGAATTTAATGTTAAAAACTTTTAGTGACCATTTTATGGGCTTTTGTGGCGACTGTTGTCGCCGCTAAAGGTCTAGTTCTTTTGTAGTGAATCTTAGTTGGCAACGCTTAGGTGGAAGGATTAGTCCCACGTGACTTGCCACGTCAATAAAAATTTGGGGTGTTAACTCTTGAGGGCATTTGTGGTCTCTTAGGAAAACAGCAGGGGCATTTTTTATCCCAAAATGTAACGAAGGGTATAACTATAAGTGGTCTATTTCACATAGTTCAGGGGCAATTTTGACCCTTTTATGTTTTAGAAATGAGTGCACATTATTAAAAATAATAATTCCACATTGGAGTGGCAATATAAAGTGAAGAGCTATATAAAACATAATACAAGTTCACCTGGTACGCCAGTATGGTGCAAAAATTTTAGATGCATAGATTAATTATAAGGGAAGCATCTTCTACTTATTTATATATAAGTTCTCTCATTGATTCATTGCCCCAAATCTTAATAAGATTCTTCCTTCAATTAATTAACATAATCTTACAATATATTTGTTCTTGGAAAATGCATCCAAATGGTGTTTCAATTTTGACTAAATTTTTTATAACACTATAATATGGAATGCTAATGGAAATGGTACAAATCAAGCAAGCTCAAATTGACGTAACATGAAACCAGACACTAATTTGGGGTGCTAGTGGACATGGACCTTAGGAGAATCAATATGATTTATTGATATTTTAGTGATTTTTTCACAAATATATCGAGTTCTTTGTCGAAAATCTGAATGCTATTTACCTAATCTTAATAATAGTTGTATACTTGTATTTAGTATAAGGAAAAGAATTAATCATAAAAAAAGAAGAGAAATAAATTGGAGGGAATATGACAACAACGAGAATACTATTTATTGAAATAGGAATATGCATGAATATATTGTTGACTTGTCTGTATCCATTGCTTTTGTTATTGGTGCAACGTGCAACTTATTTTTTTGTGCATGCCCTACCAACTAAAGTTCTTTCCAAATTAGAGAAGGTCCACAAGAACATATTGTGTTTTTTACTAAGATATTACCTATGATACTCTTTCTTGAGGTCTATCAGAAATGGCCTATTTACCTCACAAAATAGGGGTAGGATTTACTTACACGCTACTCTCTCAAAATTCCACTTGTGGGATCACATTAAGTATATTGTTGTTGTCCTATTATCTATGATACTCATATGGTGGGGTAAGAATGGGTCGCCTTTGGTCAGAGAGCTTTACCTCCCAAAATCGACTTTCTCAACGCAAATTCGGAATAATCAGACCCCAAAACAAATATAAGACATCGGGTACAATTAAAGAAAATAAGGTGGGATAGGAATACGACTTACACAAACCTTGTAGCATAGTCTTGTTGAAACTGCACACAGTTTATCAACCACTCACAAGACCACTGAGATCTTTGACTTAGCTTCCAGGTAATCCACCGGCCCTTTACCAACCTATACAAGGAGAGCGGAAGATAAACTTGTTTTCCCTGGAGAAATAATAAGTATAATACTTCAAGTAAAATAATTGACCATCACAGCACATTATGAATTTCCTTTAAAATAAACAGTTCCTAATAGTTGTGGAGAATACAATTAGATAATCAAAGTATACATGAAATGGTCATACACTTCAACATGATATCAGAGCAGACAGATGTCCTAAAGATCGAATCTCACATTCAACCATATCAAAAAGAATTTTCACGTGTTTGATTCATGAAAAAAAATCAGGCCCACACATGAGGGGGCGTGTTGAGAATACAATTAACTAATAAAAGTGTGCTCTCTCTGACAGCTTAAGCTTTTAGATGAGATGGTCACACACTTCAATAAGTTCAAACTAAATTACTTTACTTTGTAGAAACTTGTCCTCAAAAATGAATGTTAACCATATATAGATGAATATTTGTAACGTTTAACAATCGTTGTAGAGCCAATAGTCGACTGACTAAAATGTGCACAAACAGAATCATGTATATATCCGAAAAATCAAAAAACATGTTTGTGCAATATGTGAACGGAGATGATCGTCCATTAGCACAATCCCATGGAATTAAATTCCATAAGCAGTACACAAGTAGTAAAGATGAATGTTGATCAGCTGAGTATTCAATATATATTATAACAAAAGAAACAATGGAATATAGAATAGCAACCCTGTTAAGCATCCAGACAGAAATATATACATGTTGCTAATTTTCATGGTAAAAGAAAGTGCAGACATGCAAAAATTCCAAGAGAGTGAAGTTTCCACTTGCTGAAAAAGCTTAACATTTGGTCACACACACAGAGTAGAACTCTGGATGAAAAATCAAACATGCAATGCTTTTACCTTGATTTTTAACTAGTACAATCAACAATGAGTAATAATATACCAAAGTTGCTGCAATGCTTTTACCTTGATTTTTAACTAGTACAATCAACAATGAGTAATAATATACAAAGTGCACTACATACTTTTTACATAAATTATCAAGCAGTGTAAATTGCACTGACATCAGAAATAGAATGGGCATACAATCTTTGCTCCGGCAAAGAAAAAAAATGAAGCCAAGTAACTATACAGCTTTTTCGTGATGGAAAAGTGAAGTCATAGAACGACAGCAAGTACGCTCTTGAAAGATGAAAAAGCTACGACCAACTAATCCACGCAATTCAATGTTAGACATTGTGTTATCTCCTGGGCTTACCAATTTTTGCTTCTTTCTAAAGTTTTGCATGGCCAACTCTCATGCTGAAATGTCTATTCGAACTATCCTTGCTGGTTTCACAACTTTGTACTTTGAATAAGAACATGATCCAGAACTCTCAGCTACAAAAGCACCAAGCATCTAAGTTAGAAAACCATACTACAGAAATACTTCAAGGAAGACACCCCTGATAGTTACTTCCCTTAGGTTCTAAGTATTGCTTAAAGCAAGAAAGAAGGCAACTAATAGTAGGAGACAACCAGCGGTCGGGTAAGTTCTGCAACCATTTTCTTTCTATCTTTTCTTTCACAAACATTTATTCATGAGCATCCAGACAATGCAAAAACAACCCTACTCAAGTAGAACCTTATGATAACAAAGTTTATAAACAGCACGAAGAAGCGTGCAGGCTAATGAGGATTTGACGACGTGACAGAGTCTCAACAAAGAAGATGAAGAAAAATCACTTTTCTGCTGAGTGTTATTGTTCAAACTAACAAGGAATTAAACTTTGGTATCAACAGTTCAGATGAGGAGACATTATAATGAGGAAACCTACCCGTTCCATTGGTGCTGCTGTATGGGATGCTTTCACTCAAAATGGAACATGGTAATACTGCTGGGAACTCAATAAGTTGTTCGGTACTTTGATCTCTCAAGCAACCACTTAACAGGAAGTTGATAGAATGATGAGAAGTTTCTATTACTTCTTGACTTGAGAAAGTATTCATGACTGATCTTTCATCAACAATACTTCTTACTTCTTGCATTGAGAATTTCTTAAACATATCAGGCGCCAAGAGCTTAGACACAACAATGGTGCACTCCTGCACATGAGATTGCTCATTAAATTCCAAAAATATTGTACCTTGTTTATGAAGAACTTGTCAAACTAAATAGCGAAACTTTTCCTTTTTCATTAATTTTATATATATAAATGAAACTTTCGATTTATAAATAGAAAGTAAAATTCAGTTATCTGAAGCCACTCTAGACAGCAGCATTTTCTCAAGTACGTTCAACTACAACAGTACTTATTTGTGACGTTTCTGATAACATAAATGCTTGAGTTGCACTTAGAGTCGTGGAAAGATTGTCAAAGATCACCTTCCACAACAGTTCTTCTACTCCATTTCCACGGGCCAGTACTGAAATAATCGACTCCAGCTTAATTTCGACGCAGAGAGCCACAGAATCTGTCACCATATCGCTCAAATATGGCTTTCCGACAAGAGCCTCATATAAACCTAAAACACTTCCTCGATGATATATTGAATCCACATGACAATGAATAGGAAAAGGGTTCCTTCTCGACTGGAGAAGAAAGAAGGAATGTTTTTTCAATGACCAAACATAAATACAATTAATGCTAGCTATTTGGAAATATGAATTCTTGGATAGATGCTTTATGCATCCATTACTTACCCCCTTTACTTACCATAACTGATCCATTTCCTATCAGCCAAACACTTGTCAGCTTGGAACCCTTGGTGTAGAGTGTACAACCTGGTGCCTTCAATATACTATTTGCGGAGCATTCCAAATCACTTTGAATAGCAGGAGAAAGCTTTGCCAACAAAGGATGGATACTTAGGACATCTCCTGGCTTTGGGATCCTTACTGAAGGAGGACTTCTCAAGAGCTTTTCAAGGTCATTCTAGTTTGGAGTTGAAAAACATTTATACACAATAATTCAATAAGCATCACACAAAAACAATGCTATGGTGCTGGAAAATGACGCATGAAATACAGTTACCTGAAGCAAATCATGTACATGCAGCACAACTTTCTCAGTTAGAATCCCATCTTTCTCCATATCACTGAGACATTCATCCAGACACTTCAGCATTGAAAATGTAACTTGCCTCGATTCGGTTTGATGTATGATCTAGAATGGACAGAATTCAAAAGGTTGATTTAGATGAACGTGTCTGATAAGCTTGCATGGTTTTAATTTTTTTATAAGAAAATTTGCTCATGGATGATTTTGCACATTGTTTTTAGATACTTATTTTGACCCCTCCCCAGGAGTTCCGCACTCCGCTCCCTTGGTGACTCAAAAGTCAAACCCACAACCTCAAAGATTGGAGGTGGAGGGTGCATAATATTTGAGCAACCCACTTTGGTCAGAAGGAAGGAAAGCTCAGATGCACAACTCATCATCCTCTAATTCGAACAGCTGCAGAGCATGCATAGTGTTATATTTTTTTTTTGATAAAGATAATGTTGTATTCATTAGCATTAAGGATATGTTGGAGACCTCCAAAAATTGGTTTCCAACAAGAGAAAAAACAAAAAGGCTAATAGATTACAAAGTGTCTATAAAATCCAAAATTTGTGCAGCTTCTTCTATCCCTTCCTCTTTACACCAAAAATAAAAAGTAGTCAAGCAGTTTCATTTGACTTTCTCTATTGAATTAGCTTTGTTATCATAGCATCTGCTATTTCTTTCTTTCCAAATACACCACCAAATGCATGATGGTATTATACTCCATCACTTTTTCTTAGATTTTCTCCCCTCTCTGCTGATCCAGTAACTAAGTAGATCTGCTGTATGCTCAGCCATAATCCATTCTGTATGTGTTAGTCCCAAAAAAAGGTTCCACAATTGTGTTGTCACTTTGCAATGGAGGAACAAATGGTTGTTGGTTTCTTCAGTCTCATTACAGAGAGAGCACCAAGAGGCAATATAGAATCCCCTCCTTTTCAATTTCTCATGTGTGGAGCATGCTCTTCTGGCAACCAACCAAGAGAAACACTTTACCTTGGTTGGCACCTTGTTCCTCCAAATCTGCTTCCAGGGGCCAAGCTTACCACCTGGATGCTCCTTCACCTCCTTAATATATAGCTTGTTAACAGAAAAGCTTCCATCTATAGAGTGTTTCCATATGATAGAATCTTTTTCTGCCGATAACCCATTGAACCCATTGAGAACATGTAATAGCTCAGCCACTCTCCCAATCTCCCAGTCATTTAAATGCCTTCTAAACACAATATTCCATCCATGAATAGACCATACCTCAGCCACTGTTTCTTCCGAATTGGTACACAAGGAGAATAGGTCAGGAAATAAGACCATCAGTGCCTCATTTCCATTCCAATTCTCTTTCCAGAATAGGATTTTCGTCTCATTTCCCACCTTGTAGACTATATTTCTGTTTAGATCAGGCAACAAATTTCTTATTGTTCTCCAAGCTGACACCCCATAAGTGCTATTCACAGAGTTGGAGACCCAATTTCCATTCAACCCGTACTTGTTGACTATCACCTCCCTCCACAGTGCTTCTTCCTCAGTGTTGAACCTCCATAGCCATTTTGACAAGAGTCATCTATTCTGCAACCCCAAGTTTCTGATTCCAAGTCCACCAGATTGTGTATGTAACTGTGCAGTCTGCCATTTGACTAAATGAAAACCCTTCCCTTCTTTATTCCCTTTCCACAAGAAATCTCTTCTCAGTTTGTCAAGTCTTTCTTCCACTTTGGCAGGTATAGGGAATAAAGACATAACATAAGTTGGAAGAGAGTCCAACACAGAGTTTATTAAAGTGACTCTCCCTCCCAAAGAGATCTACTGAGCTTTCCAATTGGCCAATTTCTTCTCTTGTCTTTTCAATTATGCCGTCCCAAATTTCTAGCTCCTTATGTTTGTGCCCCAATGGCATGCCCAAGTAAGTAGTGGGAAGTTGTTCTACTTTACACCCCAATATCCTTGCCAGGCTCTGAAGTTGAGGGACTTCTTTAATTAGAAAGATGCTGCTTTTCCTCCAATTTACTGATAAACCTGAGACTGCTTCAAAAACCACCAAAGTCATTCTTATAAAGGCAACCTGTTCAGCCTTGGCTTCACAGAAAATAATTGTTATGCAAATGACAAATCTGCATTTTCCTTCCCGAAGAGTTGCGGACCTTGAAGCCTTTTAACCAATTGTTTTGGGTAGCTACTCTCATCATACTATTATAGCCCTCCATGGCTATGATGAAAAGGAAAGGAGAGAGTGGGTCTCCCTGCCTTAGACCCCTTTCTGATGGGAAAAAACCAGCAGGTTCTCCATTCACTAAAATGGAGAACCTAACAGTTTTTATGCAATAATCAATCCACTTCAGCCATTTCTCCCCAAAACCCATTTGTTTTAGAATCATGATTAGGAAGCCCCAATTGACATGATCATAAGCCTTCTCTATGTCCAGCTTGCACATAATTCCTGGATCATCTCCTTTGACTCTGGTGTCCACACACTCACTTGCTATAAGTGTTGCATCAATGATCTGCCTACCTTTTATGAAGGCCATCTGGTGTTTATTCACAAGCCTACTGATCACTTTCTTTAACCTTTCTGCTAGTATCTTGGCAATGATCTTGTATATTCCACCTATCAAGCTTATAGGTCTGAAATAATGCATAGTGTTATATTCCAGCAAGTAGACATGAATTTAAAAAAACCATGTTGCGAACTCTTGACAATCAAATGGTCAATGAGCTATCTAAACAAGAGCTACAATGCATGATTACCACGAGAACATTCACAAACCTCGGGCATTGAATTCTTGACATTTTCTAGAAACTTACTTGCTTCTAATTCTTCGACTTCACTTTCAGCAACAACAATTGCAGCATTTCCAGTATCACCTTTAAAATGTAGAGAGATTGTTAGATGACTTCAGGAGCCAACTCCACAACTCCCAGATCCACGAAACCTTAGATTCACATTAACAAGGGGAAAAAAGGACCTCTTACGAACAGGAGGCACAACTTTCAAAGAGTAGGAGTTTGGCATTTGATGTTAAGAAAGAAAAAGTACACATACAAAACCATTGCTGTTAGAATCTGATTACATATAAGAACTACTCAATGTCTACCTACTGTGTCAGCCACATTCTTTTTATCTGAAGATGGTACTCACTCTTACCAGTATAGTCAAGAAGAAGCTGTCTTGCGATTCTATGAGCATGGATAAATGCAGAGCATATATGACAACTATCCTGTAATTTCTTTAGCACAAACCACCTTGTCAGTCTGGGAGGACAAACATTTGTGCTGAAGAATTTATAATATCCTGGAAACTTGAGGCGAGTAGAAATATAATTCCAGTCATGTAATCCCTGAGTCGCCAGATCGATTGCCTCATCTATTGACTCCATCAAAACACTGATACTGGATTCAGTTATCCTCCCCTCGTTGAATGTTGACCAGTAAGCCTCACGAGTAGCTGTAGCAAAACCAAATGCAAATAAGTGAAGCCTCATGTAAAGGCATTAAGAATGGAAGACAAAAGGAGAAAAGAAGTGTCACCTTTAAATGAAGAACAAAATGAAATCAAGCGTACCACTTTAGATATCTATTACTCCCTCCGTTTCAAAAAGAATGACCTCCTTTCCTTTTTAGTTTGTTTCAAAAAGAATGACCTCTTTCTTTTTTTTGTAACATTTTAATTTCAGCTTTCCACGTGGCATGCTTAAGGCCGTAAGATTAAAGGGCAATTTTGTACATTTGACATAACTTTAATTTAGGACCACACGATTCAAAAGTCTTCTTTATTTTCTTAAACTCCGTGTCAAGTCAAACTAGGTCATTCTTTGTGAAATGGAGGGAGTAGGAATTTCGAGGTGGCAAAATTTCAAGACCGCATGTATGTGTTTAAGATTTTTGGATAAGATGGAATTGCATGCTTACTCCTATCAGCAGAGGAAAATAGAGGCTCTAGTTTTTAATTGAATATTGAAGCGTTACCAAGAAGGGATGCAGAGATACAGTAAAGAAGATAGATGTTCTAGAAGCAAATTTCTGCATGATGTAAGCTCACAGTATCCCCTACCAATCGGGTCCTGATGTAAAATGGTCAAAATAGTCAAGGTTCAGCTTATCAGAGAAATTCACACTGCTTTCTAACTCTTCAATTCCTTATATTCCTTGGCTTTTAGAGGAGAACATGCAGGTCTTTCATAGGAACAGACTGAAAATATTTTAAGTTTAACTTACAAATTAAGGGCCCTAGTTCATGATCAATGTACAGCATCAATAACCTATCAATCAAATAGATGAGAGAAGCAATATCTGATATGCAACACTTACAAAAGAAAGCAAGGGGGAAGCTGAAAGCCCAGATGAGAAATGCAGGTGCCAGACATCAGAAAGGTTGTAAAAGCAAACTATAGACTAGTCCCGATGCAGTTACTGACCTTTCAGAAAGCATACTCTCATAGTCTTTATATCATCTATTTCTAGATAGCCATGATTGGTGGTACAGGGAGGCCAAACTGTGTCTTCACAGACATCTTTTATGCATGTGGCATAACCTCCAACAGTTGTCCAATCAAAAGGATTATTGCTTCCATTACAGATTCTGGAAAACTCTTCAGCTTTTCTCAATAGTTGATGCTTTGCATAATTGACCATGGTTTTCTGAAACAAATTGTACTATAAGCAGGATGGCTCTCGCAGCAAAAAGACCACATCTCAAATATGGATATACAAGCTGTGGTTGAGTAGACCGGGTATGTTTCTTAGTAATTTGCCACATATTTGAATTTTACAAAGACCAGAATGAATTAGCTAATTCTCTGCAGATATAATTTTGACTGTTAATTCTCTGCAGATATTTCTTTTCAGATTTACATGAAAATATTTTATCAGGAAATAGGACCAATATGAGTTCAAGCTGATGATCCTTGTGCATTGAGAGGCTTACGAAGGTCATGAACAAAATGAGGATCAGAGGGTGCGATGGTTTAAAGACATGCAGGTAGCACAGTACTCACTTTTTTAAGTAAATGCAATCTTATAAAATAGAGAAAAACAACAATAACGTGATGCTTTGGATTAGTACAAGCGGGGTGTAGGTTAGTTCACATCCAACTTCCTGCAGTGATGTTACCAAGTCTATCAAGTTATGCATTCCAAAAAAATTTGGAGAATTCTGCACATAATTACTACATACAGGAACTTATATTTCAAGTTATGTAAAAAATGATCCTTTTCCCCAAAACATCATTGATTCCTCTCAATCCATAACACCAAAAAGCTGATTGATAAGATTGAATATACACAAAAGCACAGGTAGGGCCTTCACGTTTTCAATGAAAAGGGTAATTACTGATATTGAACACTCAACGTGAAACTAAATAAAATGACATCATGAATCACAATATCAAGGGGAGGTAAGTTCCTCACTACAAGAGAACTACAATTACACAAGAACTTTACCTCACTTTCTGATAGAGCATCCATACCAAAGAGACTTAGAAGTAATTGTGTGGTAGATCCATTGATAATGAGTGTCAGTAACACACTTCCACCAGTGAGGAAAACAAACTGTACCATAAAGAAAGAGTTTCAGTTGCATGTCAAAGAAAGTTGATAACTTAAGCTACAAGTAAATTATGGCAATGAATCAATGAGTTCCAAAAGCAGGGTAAATGAACTGTTGCTATATTGCAATTTTTTGTCAATAAAAACATACCATAGCTCCAGTCTCTGAGCTGAGATATTTTGGATCACCACTAGCATCCTGGAAATTAAGAAAGAAAACCATGTGTAGATGTTATAAAGTAAAAGAAAATATATCATCCCTCTTCCAGCGCCTACGTTGTGGATATGCTTCATAAAGCTTGACAAATAAGTGAGAAAATGATCAGCTTCTTATGCTCTCAAACAATTAGGTTACTCGGTGAGAAGTTCTATTGCTCTTACTGTAATTGATGTACGATATCAAATCAAAGGTATCTTCTCCATAGATATTGAGTTTAACCGCTTAGTCTGTCACTTCAAATTAAATTGAAGCACTTCAATTCAGATCTAGGAACAGAAAGCCTCCATTTTATTTTAGTTTTATTTATTTATACTTTTATTTTATTTACTTATTTATTTATTTATTTTGGGGTGGGGGGGGGGGGGGTTACCTACCAATAAAAGCAATCCGAAAAGTGCAGCAGTACTTAATGGAGCAGAATACTGTACTGGTATCTATACATTATACACCTTAGTATCTTAGGAGTATATTTCATATCAGTACAAATCATACTAGACAAGCAAGTTATGTAAGTAAAAATATTATTCTCAACACAAAATGATAATATATCTTCGGTGCACATTTGTATCTAAGCCTCAAGTTACATGATACAGGAAACGATATGGAATCAAAAGTGAGCAGAGAAGGGCTTACTTTAATAGATATGGAGAGTGCCAAACCAACAGCTCCTCTCAAACCAGACCATATGATGATGATAGCTTCTTTCCAATTCAGACCATAACCGAAGTAGCAAAGGGCAGGATAGAATGCAAAAACAACTATGGTTCAAGCTACTTGAAGAATGATATAGAGAAGAAAGACATAGCCCCACGATCTCCCTACAATATTACAGTGTAAATAAAAGAAATTTTCTTGATCTGGGAAATTTATTGTAGTGGAAAGAATCTAAGAAAAATGTTCAGAAAATCTCAATAAGAATGCATCTAAGGAGGGATCTCATAAACTAGGCAGGTTCTCAACAACACCTAACCTGAGTGTGATGCATATGAGCATCAATGGTGATTCTTTGGGTCTTTACCTGTTTCCCCCTTTCTTTGGTCGTTAAATAATAAATAGTAAATAAATTAGAACCCTAAGTGTATATACCCACTATTTTGTTCTTCATGTAAATAACTCCACAACTAATATTATTGATATGCACAACCTAATAAAGATAGTTTTCCACCAAATCTATGCCTTCATATGGTATCATATCCTAGTCTTTGTTGTTTGCTAAGATTTCGCCAGTGTTCATTGTTGGTTAATTGCAGGCTTTGCATTGGTTGCTGCCTTTAAGTATTCTCTGGTTTCTTTCCATCTAGAGCTTTAGATTCATAAGGTTGAAACTGTGCTTAGTCTTTGGCCTTTGGTCGGCACTTCCGTTTGATACTGGAATGCTAGTTGGTGCCACAGTCGGTCTGTTTGTTCTTCCAATACTTTTGGACTGCCAATCTGCTAATTTCGTTTGCTTTATCTTTTCCAAGGTCAGCTTTCTCTCAGATCATACTCTTGGTGCAGGTCAGTGGTTCTGGCAATTTGTTAGTTGGTTATTTCAATGTAAAAATGTGAAATGTGAATAATATATGCATCTCCTGAAGTGTCCAGTGACAAACACCTCAACTTGCTGTCTCCCTAGGATCTCATCACTCTGGTTTTTCTCAGGAAATCCTCCTAATTGAGTCCTAGATTTTTTACTCAGGTGCATCTGGTCACATGTCCGACAACCAAAGGCTATGTCCCACTTTCATACTCCTAGTTACTTACCTTCAATGATCTTGATTAATTAACTTATTACTCCTGTAAGTGGTAGGAATTACTCAACTACTACTTCAACATCCTTGTCCGACGTTCTCTATTTTTTTAAATTCCCTTATAATTTAATAGCCATTAAAAATTAACCAAAGTACTTAACTGTTTTCCTTCTAATAATGTGATTATTGAACATTCAAAAACAGGAGAACGTCCGGCTCAGGACATGAGTCTCACGACTTTTACCGTCCAAGTTCCAGCACTTCCTAAAGTACCAACTACTTGTGATTCTCAAGAAAATAATTTAAGAAATGACTGAGACTCTTCTAGTTACTCAATTGGGTGCCAAATCAGGACGCTTGCCAACTTATTGTGATGTGCAGCATGTACCACACACTTCAAATAATAGGAAAACAGTTGTTAATCATCTACAAAAAGTGAAGTATTACATAATAAATACAGGGGGAAGAACTACCTGTATTGTTGTCGAGATTTCCGATACTAAAGATGCTTTGAGCTATGATAACTCCGCTGCGAGAAGTTAGAGCATATGAGCAACATTATTGATTCAATAACCAAAAAAAAGAAACGTGGATAATAACCAACCATTCACCAAGGGACCTTCAGGTACGCTTAGAACAGGAAGTGTTAACAACACTACTTACTAGATATTAATATAGGGAAAATGGGGAAATACAAACTCCCTGAGAAAAGAGTAGCACAATAACAAATGCAATAAGATCTATTGCTTTAATTGGAGATAGCATACAACTAGAGGAAATCTCCTTAAGTACCACAGAAAGGAACAAAATGATATTAAGACAAAAGAAAAGAAACAACATTAGTTTCTATAATGGACTGTTACTGAGTCTTACCTCAATATGAATATTAAAGTATTCGCAATGTAGGCAATCATTTCCCTGCAAAAGAATTAGTGGGAAAAGTTAAGTGTAAAAAATAGTTCAACTCTAGCCACCACCCCCAAAACAAAATAGTTCATATATTTGGTTATGGTTTTGAATAATAAGTAAGCTATTAAGATCCACATGATTTAAACATGATGTTTTAGGCAGTCCTATCAAAAAAAAAACACATAATTTACAGGATGATAGCAACAATGCTCAAAAGATCCTAAAAGAACAGAGTGAGAGAACCAAGTCTAGAAGGAGTCACAAAAGACAACTTCTGAAACCTGTCACACTTCATTTAGGAAAGTCAAAGAGTTCACTAAGAGAGTAGTTGCAGGAAAGGTAGGGGTAGGGTTGTTGTAGCAGTAGCAGCATATTCCCCTAGATACATCGGTTTATAGTATATGTACTCCAACCTTTTGATTTTACAACATATCCCCCTAGATACATCTGTTAGATATGTCTCACCTAGAAGACTATCTATAATAATACCTCAACAAAACAGAGCAACAATTAGGTATTGGCAATGGTCAAATCTGTGCAATAATTATCACACTATACATTGGTTTGCTACACAGATCTATATCTAGTTAACGGATATCACAATGAAAGGAACATACCAAAACTCATCCAAGCTCTGCTTTCCCCCAGCTCTATGGGTATCCTTTGACATTGCAAAAACCCTATCAATAGGTTTCAGTATCAGAGACCGAATTACACACTTTACCGCACAAACGTCTGAATGTGAAAGAGGAGTGAAGTACACAACTTACATCCCTAGTGCCACGAGAGTCAAGATACCAGAAGCTTCAGCTTCCTCTTGAGCCTATAAGCAATAATAAGGTATTAAAATCCGGTTAAAGGTGTACATATGGCACTGGAACAAACACATAGGACTTCAATGGAGCTACCAAAAAGCTAAGGAAAAAGCGAAACGAAGGAACATACATTATCTCCTCGAATTAGCAAATAAACATATTTTGGAACGTGTCACCCTTTAAAGTAGAGAGCAGTAGGGAAGATCTTTTTAATACTGAAAGATTTGATGATACCATGTACTTGGTAGATTTACAAAATTATGTAGAATGAAGCAGGTAAAAGATCTTAGATTAATAAAAAAGACATCAAAGAGGTATTAGACTTGAATACTTTTTTTGATTAACCCTCAATTAAATTATGCTTGTCAATATGTTATCAACAAAAATATGAAAATCATCGTGCATATCAAAATGTTGTAAATTTTTTTGATAATTTTACAAGGTCACATTTCTTGAAACTGTACGTCAAGAAGTGCAGCACATTATGAAAGTGGTGTCTACTAATTCAACGAAGGATGTAGTGATTACTGACTTCATAATATGTCAAATCCAGAAAGATTTCTAGTTGAACACATTTCAAGTTTTAGTCTTCTGTCCCTCTCTGTTTCTGAACCATCATGCCTGCGATTCTTTTTTCTAGTTTTTTAGGAAGGGGGAAAAGGAGGTGTATGATATATTGAGCACATCTAACAACAATTTAAGAGCAAATGACTAGCTTAGTGTAAACATAAAGGCAAAGAGCAGATTCTAACTTCGTTCCTTAGATATCGGACATAATTGTATGTATGCAAGCACGCATGCAAATATATATATATATATATATGTTGATCCATGTTATTAGGAATGTCTGTATGTCTGTTATATGCATCTAATGTTTGAATTGTATACATGTAATGAATTAATCATGTCTGTGTATGTATGGGTGTGGGTGTGTGGGTGTGAGAGAGAGAGAATGCACTTAAACATCTATGTGTTAGCTTAGATCAAGAATATTCGACCAAATTGTATCCAGTAACTGAAAGCATTATATATTACCTAACCTTCTATATTACAAAGAGAAAGATCATCAGATGTGTTAAGCTTACAAAGATGGAATAAATTTCCAAAGGTCAAAAATTCTGATGAAATCCAGACACGATACTAAGCAATTTCCTGATTTGCGCTCCCCTAGTGTGAAGCACTTATCATGCTGTATGTGATCTTGCTCACAAATACAGTGACACTTTAGAAACTTTTCCTATTTGGGTGACAAAGAAACCCAGCTGGCCTGGGATCTTCCTCGCAACCTACATCTTGGAGAGTGGGTACATTGTCAAAACCCTCCCTCCACAGATATAGAAGGGGAACCTTAGTGGTTTTCCCATCCTCGAAAATCACTACTTCCTACAAATTATCATGTCTTGAATTTTCTGGAGGGGATGAATAATAGAATGTCACATCAAAGGGTAGATATCAATAATCAATCTGATAATCATATGAATCCAAAATGAAACAATTAGAAACAAGTTAATTGCAAAATATCACTTCCAGCATTTAGAAAGACAATATGCAGCTTGAGTGCATGCATATAACAACTGATTCAAATCAGCAAGGAACATACTGTGTAGTAAGCAATATAGCTCACAGTAAGAGCCAACGAAAAGTCTGTCCGTGTGTCATTGTATATAAACCGAAGCCAGAGAAGAGATGCCATTCCAAACACAAGTCCGATCATGACACTGTAGCAGTAAAAGAGTAAGTTAAGTTAAACTACAATAACACAACGTTATTACCCAACCAGATAATGATACTTACGATCCAAGTGAGCCTTCTGCAAGATATTCCAGCGCTGCAACGCAGCCAGAACTTTTCCCAAGAACCATTCGATAGAAAAGCTGGTAAACCACAATAGCTGCCCTGGAAACATGATTGGAGGAAGAGAGGTGGAAAAAAATAATCAGTGTATATATAAATGGAACATAAACTGAAAAACAGAACATGGGGCTGAAGGTCCACTTCTATGTGGAAAAATTTGGTCATTCAAAAAAGTGCACATGAATATGAAATATAGGGGAACCATGAGAAGTTACAAGGAGAAACAAAAGAAACAATTGTTTATACCCGTCATTCATCATAGATTCTCCTTCAACGATTGTGCTCAACTTTTTACTAGCTCCGAGATCCTTAAGCAAAGCGACAACAGCCACAGGATCAGTAGCACTAAGAATTGCCCCCAACAATAATGATGTCTTCCAGTTCCAGTCATATGGAAAAATAAGCTGTAGAAACATATGAATGTTTGAGCAAGTACGAAACCACTTCCAGAAAAAAACAGTGTTTCTTTATATACCTTCACAGCAGCTCCAATCAGGACTGTTGAAATCAATACACCAGGTCCAGCAAGTAAAAGCATTTGTGCCATACATTTCTGTCAAAGACAGCTAATATTAAAGAAATGAACAACATATTCCATTAGCTTATACAAAGTAAAAAAAAGTAAACATAATTACTTAAAGCATACAGTTAAGCAAGCAGCAACTAGAGCCTTGAGAATATATAGAATGAAAATTAAGGAGAAGAGAACCTTTATTTGGTGCACCTCCATGGAGAATGCACCCTCAAAAATCAGTATAGGGAGGAATACAGCTAATAGAAGATCAGCATCTATATCTGCCCCTGTTGCAGCAATTCAACAAGCATATACCTTTATAAGATAATGAGAGGTATTCACAATTGCAAAATGATTTTAAGTCATCCTCAAATTTTTGATGAAGCATCCTCGAATTTTTAAAATTTTAAGAAATTTGAAAGAGACATTTGAATTATACTTACATATTCGAATTCCATTCCCAAGCTTTCCCAGCCGATAAATACTCCCAAATTCTAAATTTAAAAAGGAAAGTAAGAAAGAAATAAATAGACAAATACGAGAACAGTTAGGCACCACAACATGACTGTACGCATTCAAACAATCGTGACACTTAAGAAAAGACAATAGATTGAAAAAATGCTAGCTCCTGTCCATAAACAAATGTTCCATGCTCTTAGAGCAGTAATAACCATCAAGAAAGAATCACAGAAAGCATGCTCAGAACACAGGGAAATCTGTCTATTTATTCCCCAATTTTTCTGTACAAAACAAGACCACAAACATATATGAAGGGTTCATTCACATAGAATACACGGAAAAACTCTATCAGCCATACTAGAATTGAGATACAGGCCTTCTACTTCCTTTTTTCATGACGGTGTTGTCCGAGCTAGCTTGTGCGCATCTCTACTATTCCACAAGCACAAGTACTGGATAATTCTGCCCACCAAAGCTTAGACATATGGAAAGGAATCACCTAGTATCCTAAATTTGTATTACCTTCCTAGAGTTCATTCTCACTAGAACTCTATTCAAATTTTTCATAACTGGTTATGCTTGACCTTTTTTACCAAATTCAAGATGAAATTATGCTAACCTCAACTATTCCACCAGGTACCTCTACCTCATACAGGACAGGTATCAGTTAACTCTGCATACCAAAATTTAACTTTAAACAAATGAGACGGAGCCTGTTTGGATTGGCTTTTATTTTTTGTCTTATTTTTATCATTTTCGCTTAAAACCAGGTGCTTATAAGCTCTAAATCACCATGTGTCAATAAGAAAATGTTACATGCTCTTGGAGCAATAATCATCATCAATGTCCTTAATTGCGCTTACTTAACCCTATCCCCCATAAGCGAGCAGCATGGTAACAGTAAGCAAAGCGATCGCTCAGACAATGAAGCACACATACTTTCGTGAAAACAAATAGTAGACATGAACTCCATACCAAATCCCCCATAAGCGAGCAGCATGATATATAACAGTTCACATACAATACGTACACACATAACACATTAGAGAGAAGGAAAATACGAACCGAGAGAGCCGAGAGCGATGCCAATTATGAGCAAAACGACGGTATAGGGAATAGTAGTACGGCGAAGGAGGGTTCTGCATGATACTCCAATTAACAAACTGATTCCACCAAATAGTACTGCATCTGATGGATTCGAAGAAGAAGAACTGCTGCTGCTCTCTCCTTGCCATAAATTGTATGGCAATGGACCTTCCTCCACTGTCGCCATTATAGCTCAATTTGGGAATTGCTCAAACAAATGGTGTGTGTGGAGTACTTCCCACCCATTTATTTCTTCCATCTGTTATATATATATATATATACAAATTTGGCGCCGGAAGTCCCACATTTGGGGTTAAAAGCCTTGCTATTTCGTAGCCAAGGCAACCCGAACCGAAACTGACACTCAACAATATTATCATTAAAGGATAGAGTGATAAAAAAAAAAAAATTATTTAAAGAGACGTGAGGTGATTTCCCAGCAAATATTTAGTAGTATTAAAGTTGAAATGATATATTTATTCTTATAGTATATTCAACCGTACATAAAATAAGATATATTTCATATTATATTATATTGTATTATTTGAAGATGATTACTTTTTACTAAGACTAATTTTTAAAAATGTTAGTATTTTTCTTTCTCCGCTTTTGATATTGATTTGTTGTCTCATTCATTTTTAATCAACGATTTTGAATTTAAATTTTAAGTTCAAAATTATTTTAATTGTAAGCGCTTTATTCTTATTTTTGAAAGTATCATTTTTCTGATGACCATGTTTTTAGTTTATTTCATAATATATACCAAAAATAAAATTGATTTTTTTAGCAGAAGGACTTGCCCATAGTCACAAATCATGAGCTCTCCTCCATCTTTACATTCGAAGCACCAATCTTCTACAAGTTCTTCTTTGTTGAAAATCTTCTTGCCCCTCTTCGTCGCAATTTGTAGCAGATGAGTTTCTTGAAATTGAATTACTAGAGACCAAATTAACTATAATCAAGATAATTCTCATGTTTAGTTTAGATGATCAAAACTAAAATGCAGATATGACAATTGTTAGTGTAATTTTTTTCCTTTTAGAAAAAATATACACAATTAACAAACAAACAAAATCAAAGCTTGATGATTAGTCCGGAGAATGAAATACCCATTAACCAAACAAAATAAAAAACAAGGTTCTCTTAACACAAAATTTTGAATAAATACCAAGAATCATAAGAAAATTATAAATTTGCAAACACTTCTAGCACCCATTGACCTAAAAACATGAATGTCATTTTGATTAATGGAAAGATGTCATAAAAATCAAAACAAGAAAAAAATTAGCATTACTGGTCCGACATAGACGAAAATCACTACCTTCTTCAATAGAAAGCTGAAATTTTTTGCTCAGCAAGAACATCAACCATAGTAGAGAGAATTGGGGGTAGTAAAAAAATCAAAGAATTGGGGGTAACGAAAAAAGAGAGGATTGTTGATTGTGTGCCAACAATTCATAAGTAACTGATTGTTGTATCCAACAAAAGATTTCTCCAATCCAATAAGTATAACATTGTTGAATTGGACTCTTCTATTAAAAAATCTTATTAGAAAAATCTTTCTATTTTCGTTACCCTCAATTCTCTCTTTTTTTCGTTACCCCTAATTCTCTCTTTTGTTTTCATTACCTCCAATTCTTTTTTCTATAGTTGATGTTATCGATGAACAAAACTTTTCTGCTTTCTATTGAAGAATGTAATGATTTGCGTCTACGTTGGACTAGTAATGCAGATTTTTTTTCTTGTTTTAATTTTTATGATATTTTTCAGTTGATCAAAATGACAGTCATGTATTTTAGCTCAACGGGTGCTAGAAGTGTTTGAAAATCTATAATTTTGTTATGATTCTTGGGAGTTCTTTAGAATTTTGTGTTAAGAGAACCTCCTTTTCTGTTGTGTTTTGTTAATGGGTATTTCATTCTCCGGGCTAATCATCAAGCTTTGATTTCTTTGTTTGTTAATGTATATATTTTTCTGCAAATTTTTTAAAAGAGAAAATATTACACTAACAATTGCCATATCTGCATTTTAGTTTTGATCATCTGAACTAAAATAAATTGGGAAGTTTCTTGATTATAGTGAAGTGGGTCTCTGGTAATTGAATTTTAAGAAACCCATCTACTGCCAATTGCAACAAAGAGGGGAAAGAAGAATTTCAACAAAGAAGAACTTGCAGAAGATTGGTGCTTTGAATGTAAAGATGGAGGAGAGCTCATGATTTTTTACTATGGGCAAGTCTTTTTGCTAAAAAATCAATTTATTTTTGGTATATTTGATGAAATAAACTCGAAACATGGTCATTATTTGGAAACATTTTTTCTGATGACCATGTTTCTAGTTTATTTCATAAAATATACCAAAAATAAAATTTGATATTTTTAGCAAAAGAACTTGCCCATAGTCACAAATTATGAGCTCTCCTCCATCTTTACATTCAAAGTACCAAACTTCTACAAGTTCTTCTTTGTTAAAAATCTTCTTGCCCCTCTTCGTCGCAATTTATAGTAGATGAGTTTCTTAAATGTGACTATGGGCAAGTCATGATTTGTGACTATGGGCAAGTCCTTTTGCTAAAAAATCAATTTTATTTTTTATATAATTGATGAAATAAACTAGAAACATGGTCATCATTTGAAAACATTTTTATGATGACCATGTTTCTAGTTTATTTCATCAAATATAACAAAAATAAAATTGATTTCTTTAGCAAAAGCACCAATCTTCTGCAAGTTTTTCTTTGTTGAAAATATTATTGCCCCTCTTCGTCGCAATTTATAGCAGATGAGTTTCTTCAAATTGAATTACTAGAGACCCACTTCACTATAATCAAGAAAATTCTCATGTTTAGTTCAGATGATCAAAACTAAAATGCAGATATGGAAATTGTTAGTGTAATTTTTTCCCATTTAGAAATAATAGCAGAAAAAACATGTACATTAACAAACAAATAAAATCAAAGCTTGATTAACCCGGAGAATGAAATACCCATTAATAAAACACAACTGAAAAGTTGGTTCTCTTAACTCAAAATTCTGAAGAAATACCAAGAATCATATTAAAATTATAGATTTTCAAATACTTCTAGCCCATTGACCTAAAAACATGAATGTCATTTTGATCAACCGAAAGATGTCATTAAAGTCAAAACAAAAAAAAATCAACATTACTGGTCCAACATAAATGGAAATCGCCACCTTCTTCAATAGAAATCTGAAAAATGTTGTTCAGCGATAACATCAACCATAGAAGAGAAAATTGGGGGTAATGAAAAAAAAGAAGAGAATTGGGGGTAACAAAAAAAGAGAGGATTGTTGAGTGTGTATCAGCAATTCATAAGCAACTGAATGTTGTATCCGAGAAAAGATTCCTCCAATCCAAGAAGTATAACTTTGTTGAATTGGACTCTTTTATTCAAAAAACCTTATTATAAAAATCTTTCTATTTTGGTTACCCTCAATACTCTCTTTTTTCGTTACCCCCAATTCCCTCTTTTTTTCATTAACTCCAAATCTCCTTTCTAGGGTTGATGTTATCACTGAACACAACTTTTCAGTTTTTCATTGAAGAATGTAGTGATTTGCATCTATGTTAGATCAGTAATGCTGATTTTTTTTTCTTGTTCTGATTTTTATGATATATTTCATTTGATCAAACGACATTCATGTTTTTTAGGTCAATGGGTGCTCGAAGTGTTTGAAAATCTATAATTTTGTTATGATTCTTGAGAGTTCTTTAGAATTTTCTGCTAAGAGAACCTGCTTTTTTGTTGTGTTTTGTTAATAGGTATTTCATTCTCCAGGCTAATCATCAAGTTTGATTTCTTTGTTTATTAATGTATATATTTTTTCTGCTATTATTTCTAAAAGGGGAAAAAATTTACTCTAACAATTGTCATAACTGCATTTTAATTTTGATCATCTGAACTAAACATGGGAAGTTTCTTGATTATAGCGAAGTAGGTCTCTGGTAATTCAATTTCAAGAAACTCATCTACTACAAATTGCAACGAAGAGGGGTAAAAAGATTTTCAACAAAGAAGAACTTGCAGTAGATTGGTGCTTTGAATGTAAAGATGGAGGAGAGCTCATGATTTGTGACTATGGACAAGTTCTTTTGCAAAAAAACCAATTTTTTTTTGGTATATTTGATGAAATAAACTAGAAACATGGTCATCATTTGGAAATATTTTTCTAATGATCATGTTTCTAGTTTATTTCATCAAATAAACCAAAAATAAAATTGATTTTTTTAGCAAAACGACTTGCCCATAGTCAGAAACCATGAGCTCTCCTCCATCTTTATATTCAAAGCACCAATCTTCTACAAGTTCTTCTTTGTTGAAAATATTCTTGCCCCTGTTATTCGTAATTTATAGCAGATGAGCTTCTAGAAATTGAATTACTAAAGACCCACTTCACTATATTCAAGAAAATTCTCATGCTTAGTTGAAGTGATCAAAACTAAAATGCAGATATGGCAATTGTTAGTGTAATTTTTCCCCTTTTAGAAATAATAGCAGAAAAATATACATATTAACAAACAAAAAAAATCAAAGCTTGATGATTATCCCGGAGAATGAAATACCCATTAACAAAACACAATAGAAAAGTAGGTTCTCTTAACACAAAATTCTAAAAAAATATCAAGACTCATAACAAAATTATATATTTGCAAACACTTCTAGCACTCATTGACCTAAGAACATGAATGTCATTTTAATCAATCGAAAGATGTCATAAAGGTAAAAACAACAAAAAAAATCAGCATTACTGGTCCAACATTGAAGGAAATCACTACCTTCTTCAATAGAAAGCTGAAAAATTTTGCTCAGTGAGAACATCAACCATGGAAGAGAGAATTGGGGGTAACGAAAAAAAACTGATTGTTGAGTTTGTGTCAGTAATTCATAAGTAACTGATTGTTGTATCCAAGAAAAGATTCCTCCAATCCAAGATGTATAACTTTATTGAATTGGACTCTTCTAATAAAAAACATTATTAAAAAAATCATTTTTTTTCATTACTCTCAATACTCTCTTTTTTCGTTACCCCCAATTCTTTTTTTTTCTCATTACCCCCAATTCTCTTTTCTATGGTTGATGTTATTGCTGAACAAATCTTTCAGCTTTTTGTTGAAGAATATAGTGATTTGTGTCTATGTTGGACCAGTAATACAAAAAAAAATTATTGTTTTGATTTTTATGATATCTTTCAGATGATAAAAACGGCATTCATCTATTTTAGGTCAATGGGTGCTAGAAGTGTTTGAAAATCTATAATATTGTTATTATTCTTGGGAGTTCTTTAGAATTTGTGTTAAGAGAACCTGCTTTTTGATTGTATTTTTTTAATAGGTATTTCATTCTCCGGGCTAATCATCAAGCTTTGTTTTTCTTTGTTTGTTAGTATATATATTTTTCTGCTATTTTTTCTAAAAGGGAAAAAATTACACTAATAATTGTCATATCTGTATTTTAGTTTTGATCATCTGAACTAGCCATGTGAAATTTCTTGGTTTTAGTGAAGTGGGTCACTAGTAATTATATTTCAAGAAACTCATCTGCTACAAATTGCGACGAAGAGGGGAAAGAAGATTTTCAACAAAGAAGAACTTGCAGAAGATTTGTGCTCTAAATGTAAATATGGAGGAGAGCTCATGATTTGTGACTATGGGCAAGTCCTTTCGCTAAAAATTCAATTTTATTTTTGATATAATTGATGAAATAAGCTAGAAACATGGTCATCATTTGGAAACATTTTTATGATGACCATATTTCTAGTTTATTTCTTGAAATATACCAAAAATAAAATTGATTTTTTAGCAAAAAGACTTGCCCATATTCACAAATCATGAGCTCTCCTCCATCTTTACATTCAAAGCACCAATCTTCTGCAAGTTCTTCTTTGTTGAAATCTTCTTTCCCCTCTTCGTCGTAGTTTGTAGCGATGAGTTTCTTGAAATTGAATTATCAGAGACCCACTTCACTATAAGCAAGAAAATTCTCATGTTTAGTTTAGATGATTAAAACTAAGATGCAGGGAAATTGTTAGTGTAATTTTTTCCCGTTTAGAAAAAAATATATACATTAACAAACAAAGAAAATCAAAGCTTGATGATTAGCTTGGAGAATGAAATATTCATTAACAAAACACAACAGAAAAATAGGTTCTCTTAACACAAAATTCTGAAGAAATACCAAGAATCATAAAAAACTATAGATTTTCAGACACTTTTAGCACCCATTGACCTAAAAATATGAATGTCATTTTGATCAACCGAAATATGTCACAAAATTCAAAACAAGAAAAAAACCTGGCGGACTGTAGGTCTGGCTGTTGATGAGGGTTGGCAGTTATTTGGAAATAAAGGATGTTTGGTCAACTTCAAACGGTCATATCTTTTAGCACAAAATGAATTAGGTGGCCCATGACCTATCAGATTAATTGAATCCTCTTTCCAATGCCACCGAGTTTGCTAAAATTCAAGCTCGGAGTAAAAGGTTATGCTCGTTTCAGTAGAGCCATGTTGGGTAGGGGCACAACCATGACCCAATTGACGGGCAGTGGTTCAAACGACGGCACTTCAGTCCCCTCGTGAGTGGCACTTCGTCAGCCTTAAGTCAGGGTTATTTTTGTCTTTTTCCCTTATGCGTTAGGCACTTAAACTACGTTGTTTCATGCCTAATCTACATCGTTTTACTCAGTCTAAGCCTAATAACCTAGTCAGACATACCCAGAACACTTATTCTCCAAAATATCACCCAACTTAGAGCAAAAGGAAGAGAAAAAGTCACCAGTTTCTTCCAAGAACAAGCAACTTTATTCTTCGAAGTTCAACCCCGAAATCCAAATAATTTCTCCGTAGATTTCATCACCAGGTATATGGAATTTCATTAGTGGGTTCCTTTCACCCATTAAGTCCTTAGAATTCAGTTAGTTCTTTAGATACTCATAAACTATTCAAACCTAGGGTTTTCATATTTTCAAAACTTATTGTGATTATGGTTCCTTTGATCTAAATAACTTATTTCTTGATAATTCAGTATAATTCCTTGCATAGAACTCAGAACTCTGGCTTGTGTAAATTTATCCTTGTTCATGAATTATACTTGCTAGGCCAGATAGACATAAATTCATGCTTTAGATTTCAAATATTATTCACAGTAAATAAATGTTGCATTCTCAGTTAGTATGTCAGTTTTGAACTTTTCAGTATTTAGAGCATTTTAGCTTCATTAATATTCAGTTGGGAGTAGATTTAGTACCGAGTTGGAGTAGGGTTCAGCGTACCCTCAAAGTCCCAAAACTATGTGCTCGCGTAGGTTTATAAGTTCCCTCTGTTGGGCATCAGTTTTAGTGATCACACCACAATCATGCTTCTATACCCCTGGCAAGGTATATTGGGTTCTCTGAATGGGGCGTATACATCAGAATCCATGTTTAGCTCACGTGGTTTATGTCAGTTAATAGTAGCTCCCATAGTGAGACTCTTAGTGCATTGACCAAGTTTTCAGCATTTACAGTAGTATACAGTTTAACATGTTACCTTCATGATTAGTACTTGGTCATTTCATTAAGTTTAGTTTTCATTTATACTTAAGTACATATATATATCATTGCTCAGTTAAGCATTGTTTAGCTTATATACTTTGTTCAGCTTAGCATATCTATATCATGCATGCTCAGTACATTCTAAGTATTGACACATACTTTTCGCTATATCATTTCATGATGTAGGTTTAGGCACTCAACATCTGGATCACGATTAGATAGATTCTCGATTTGACTTCTGCAGCTTCAGTTGTGAGTCCTCATACTTTGAGGTTAATAGACATGCTTTTTATCTTAGACTTTATTTCTAGTTTTCAGTTTTGTTAGGGTTAGCTGGGGGCATGTCCCAACAACTCAATTCAGTAGAGACTTTACAGACATAGTAGTAGATTCAGCTCGAGTTGTTAAGTGTTGTTTCAGTCATCACTAAACTCTTATTATTATATCATATATTCAGACTAGTTGGGTTTTCCCCCAGTTTAGATATCCACTATTTTTAGCTTCCGCATAATACATGTCTTACTTAGTCATTTTCAGTATGCTTGATATATGCCAGACTCAGAGTTAGCTTGGGGTCACTCATGAAACTAGGTCCTGTATTACGTTTAGGAGGTAGCTTTAGGGTGTGACATATTCTTTCCCCTTGAGATGAGGGAGACAAAGGTACTTGAGTTCATTAACTTTCGTCAAGGAAATATGAGTGTGAAGGAGTATGCTTTGAAATTCATACAATTGTCCAAATATGCTCAAACTATAGTTGCCGATTCAAGGGCAATGATGAGTAAGTTTGTATTGGGTGCTTCTGACTTGGTGGTCAAAGAATGTCTAACTGTCATGCTTGTTAAGGATATGGATGTATCCCGTTTGATAGCTCATGCACAAAAAAATAGAAGAAGAGAAGTTTAAGGAGAAAACTAGGGAGTCAAAGAGGGAAAGAAAGGATAATTGTAATTTCTCACACTCAAGGTTCGGTGGAGGTAATCGTTCCCAAGGTAATGGTTCTAGTGAGCAAATGGTACCCGAGTTTCAAAGGTGTGGTAAAAAGCCATAGAAGTGAGTGTCTAACTGATACAAATGCATGTTTTAATTGTGAAAAATGGATCATAAGATAAGGGATTGTCCTTCGATCTCTAAGAATGAGGGAGATAATTGTCGATGGACTCAACCTTACCCTTCCTTAGGTTCAATGGTGGTTAGAAACATAATAGGTTTTATGCACTTCGGGATCGACAAGATTATGAGGGTTCCCTGGATGCAATGATTAGCAAGTTATGATAATTTAGCTAGTAGTTATGCATTGCTTGATATTAGGTGTTTCATTGGCTATTATAGGACCCCTAATGTAACTAAGACAAGTCATTGATTCATGGAGGAAAGCTTATTGTTTCTCAAAGTTAAAACCTTTGTTTAAGGCAGTCCTTAATTTCATTATTTGGTTCATTTGTAAAAGAAGAAATGTTATTTGAAATGGTGGTTTTATGTCTAAACATACTTTGATCCTAGGTGTGAATAGAATGATTTTCTTGTTGGCTAAAGTTAGATATCCATGGTTGAATGAAATATCTAATACTTGGCCACTAATTGTTAAATATTTGGAAGAATATGCTCATTTAAACTATTGCAAGGTGGTGACTTGGAAACTCCATTACTTGGAGAGTCTCAAATGTAATAATAATAGGTGTAGCCAAGAAAATCCTTGTCTTAGTGCATTGGCATTTTGTATTAGGATTGATGAAGGTGATTTGGTATATGATGAGTCACAGAAAATAGGAGAAGTTTCAGTAATTGAAGTTGCAGTAAGAGTAGTTAAACAAGGTCTGGATTACTGTGTTCGAAAGGATTATCTACCATTAACTATAGAAATAGATTCATTGATTACAAAGAAAATTTTGGATGGGGTTTTGGAGGTTCCTTGGATTGTTGTTATGGATGTGAGAAACATAAAGTTTTCGATGCACAATAGGAATGTGGAGGTGGTTCAAGCTTTCAGAGAAGGGAATAAAGTAGCCAATTTTTAAACTAATAATGTTATTCATTTTGCAGGTACAGATACACAGAGATATTTCCACATACATGAGTTACCACAACAAGCACAAGCCATCATTCAATTGGAAAAGAATCAAATCCCTAATTTAAGAATAGAAAGATGCAAAATAGGGGATTTACCACAGTTGCTCATATTACAAGTTGATACGCAGGGCTACGACAGGAACAATTACAAGGGAATAATATCAAGACAATGATACTACACTGCAACAAGAAAGAAATAAAGTCTCCATCAAAGCTTAGTAAAGCATTATGTATTTTCAATTCTGCTTTGAGATCGGTATTAGGATGCTTACCTCTCTAGATTTGAAATCATACATGGTGGTATTAGCTTCTATGGATCTCATTCTGTGTAAGATCGATGATATACAAAGAATAATGCTCTAATATTGGTATGAACTGAAATGAAAGTCGAATTGATTCCTTACAAAGAGTGATTTTTATGTGGTCCCATCCATCATGCAACTTGATCCCAGCTAAGATGTTCACTCATCAAGTTGAAGAAGTCTTCTTGGGTGTTGAATCATGGCGTTAGTGAGAGCCTTTTGATGTATAAATGATTACACTCTAAACTCAGGTGCATTGATGATTTTAGCTGGCATTGATGATTTTAGCTGGTCTATTGGAGTCTATGCTAGTGAAGTCAGAAATTAGGCCGACATTCCATCAGAGAAGATGAAGCCTCATCTGGTGTGATTTTGAGGAATGTTGGACTAACCAATTTTGGGAACCATTTTCCTAATTGGTTACTTACTGTTCCTTTAATTTATTTTATTTTATTTTTTTGTTATTTGTTTCTTGTGGGCCACTTTTATGTCTTAGACCATTTATTATCTCTTTATTTTTATTTAATAATAAGACATATGTTTGAATTAAAAAAAAGTAATGATATGATTATAAATTTTAATTGCGAATGAACTAAATGGCTAGTACATATAAATGTGGGTTGTTTTAACAAAATATAAACTTGTGGGTCAATATTTGTACTAACGTTCTGCGTACCCTCAAAGTCCTAGAACTACAGCCCCCATAGGTTTATAAGTCCCCTCTATTGTGCATCAGTTTAGTGATCACGCCACAGTCATGCCTCTATAACCCTGGAAAGGCATATTGGGTCCTCTGGATGGGACGTATACATCGGACTCCACATTTAGCTCACGTGGTTTATGTCTGTTAATAGTAGCTCCCACGGTGTGACTCTTAGTGCATTGACCAGGTTTTCAGCCTTTACATCAGTATAGAGTTCAACATGTTTTCTTCATGATTAGTATTTGGTCATTGCATTGTTTAGTTTTAAGTTATACTTCAGTACATATTTATATCCTTGTTTAGATTATATTATTGCTTAGTTATTCATTTTTCATCTTATATACTTCGTTCAGCTTAGCATATCTATATCATGCATGCTCAGTACATTCCAAGTACTGACGCATACTTTGCTCTAAATCGTTTCATGATGTTGGTTCTGACACTCAGCATCCAGATCACTCTTAGATAGATTCTCGATTCAACTTCAATATCTTCTGTGGGGAGTCCTCATACTTCAAGGACAATAGACATGCTTTCTATTTTAGTCTTTATTTCTAGTTTTCAGTTTTGTTAGGGTTAGCTGGGGCTTGTCCCTTCGTAACAAAACCTTCATGTTTAAATTTCACAATTATTGGTTGTACGACCTGTGACACCATATACAGATTGTACAACCTTATGTAAACATGCACTAGTACTCAACTAAAGCCTTTTCTCCTTTCCATTCTAAGTTCCATGATTTCTGAGGTGTTACATTTGTCTAGTAGTTGATAGGTAATTGTGTGTCAGCAATTCATAAGTAATTGAGTGTTGTAATACAAAAGTAGATTACTCCAATCCAAGTAGTATAAATTTCTTGAAGTATAGTTTTTTTAAGCAATTGATACTGAACATTGTTTTGATCGTCATAGTTCAAACTGAGAAATGTTTCCATTTATCTATCTAGTTGTTGACTGTGTGTCAACAATCCATCAGTAATAGTTTGTTCCAATCCAAGAAATATTAATTTCTTAAAGTATAACATTTTTTATGTAACTGCTACTAAACATTGTTTTGATCGTGTAACACCTCGAAATCAAGAAGTCAAGAAAAGGGGCCAAGTGGGAGGTCAACATCCCATAATTGAGCTATGCCACCCTTCATAGAGCCCTATACTAACCGTGAAGGGCACCATGGCTCTTCGTGGTGCTCATGGAGCCTTCCAATGCTTGGCCAAGAGGGTATACCCTCCCACGATCCATTAGACGGCTTGTGGTGAGCCTCACTCCCCCTAGTGGTGGCCGTTTATGGGAGGCAGAGCCCACCCCAAGGTCAGTCCCTTCTCACTGACCTCCAGACTGGCCGTGAAGGGGAAAATGACTCGTGAAGTTGGTCGTGAGGTGGGAAAGGGGTTCAAGGGGCCTTCCTAAGCCACTGGTTTAGGGCCACGACTTCCCAGATGGCTCATGGACCCTCAGACGGCTCGTGAGGGCCTCCATCTAGGGTTCTCATCAGTTGTATGCAGAGATTATTGGGTCTTTTCATAATTATTTTATTTTGATTCTATGTCATTTTTCCCTTACCTAGACCCCTATATAAGTGATTTTAACCCTAAAGTTAACCCACACAATTCATTATCTCAAATTTACAAAAGAAGAACAAGTCTTCCTCTCAAATATTTCTCTTTCTAGAATGCTTGGAGAAGAAGGGTTCAACCTAGGGTTCCAAGTCAAGTATCTAGTTCCTCCTTTGAAGTTAAGCAATTGGCATTCAGGTATGATAGTTTTCATTCATTGAGTTCCCAAATTCTCTAATTTATAAAGATAGATTTCCCCAATTGAGTTACAGTTTTCTTCCATGTCATGGGTTCATTTAATTATTGATGTATTTGATTGTTTTATGATCTATCAAGCATGAATTGATATAATTACATGATTTAATGATGAATTTCCATGAACCCATGTCCAACCCATGTTTTATAGATATTGATGATTGAAAGTGGGTTTTGAACCATGAAAGGTGAATTATGGAATTATGCATGTTCTTATGAAATGAATGTAAATGTTTTAAGGATGCTTTGAGAGTTAAGTATAAATGATGTTTTTATTGTTGTGTTGTTGAAAGGATTTCATATACACATGAAAGCATGATTTGTGAAAGGTTTTCTCACATAATAAGGGTTCTTAGGGTTGAAAGGCTTTCTCATCTAATATGAACCAATGATAAGGACCTATTCCAATGATGAGGCAAGAGGCGATTTCCCATGCTCTCTAATTAAAAGACAAGAGGTGATTACCCATGTAATATTATGTAAGGACAAGAGGCGATTACCCATGTTCCTTTAAGAGATAGGACGAATATGAATAAGAACTATTTTGTGGAAGTTAAGCTTGGTACCTAGTGGACAAGTGGTGATTACCCATGTCCCATAAACTATGTGCCAATATAGGATTTTCTAGATAGACATTAGCTAGTGGATCTACATAAGCTAGAAGTTCATGATCCTTACCTTGGCAAGTAGGACAACTCTTTTCGGTGTGGGAGACACCAGATTCCATGATGATAGCTCTCGTGGTCTTATATGTCGGTTAAAGCTACTTCCCACAAGCAAGCTATGATGAACTAAAGTTACTTCAAGGAAGCATCTCATTCATGTTTAAGATGATGACTATGTGCATTGACCATATTTTTATGACTCATATTTTCTATCATCTTATCTCATATTTTAGTTTGGTCATTACATTTCATGAAAGTATCTATTTTAAGCATGTCTTTATATGTTTTATGCATGACTATCATACTTGGTACATATTTTGTACTAACGCATAATCTTGCCTACATTTCCTTAAATGTAGGGTCCGACAATCAGGGTTTCCAATTTCGTGGCTAGAGTTTGTAGAGGAGATTTTAATCTTTGGAGAGTCCTCATGCTTCGAGGAATGGGCATTTATTGTTTTCAGTCTTTTGTTATTTTCAGTTTTGGAACATGATGTATGGGCTTCACCCAGATTCATTCTTATGTACTAGATGGCTTGAGACAATGTTTAGATTTCCGCTATGCTTTATAAAAACTTTGATATATTGAACTATTTTAATCTCTTTCATTCTATTATCTTGTATAATGAAAGCTAAGTTGCTTATATGGGGCCTCTCGGGGTCTTATACGCCATGTTACGCCTAATGGATACCTTGGGTCGTGACAAACTTGGTAATCAGAGCACAAGGTTTAGAAAGGTCATATGATATCTCATAAGCCACGTCGAGTAGAGTCTTGTTCATGTGTGTGAAGTGCACCACATTTATGAATGAGAGGCTACGAGATGTTTAGGAAACTCTACTTCTTTCATTACTCAAAAGTCGTGCAATAGAGTTCAACTTTATAAAGTCTCTCTCATAATACTTATCTGATAATCTACAGGAGATGGCTACTCGAAGAGTTTATGCTAGAAGGAATGTGAGGGAGAATGCGGAACAAGAAGCTCCTCCTCAAGATCCTCAAGTTCCGATCGATCCTTTGGCCGAGCAAGTGACTAATGCGGAGTTTAGGGTTGTTTTTCAAGTGTTGGCCAAAGCCATGATGGCCCAAGCCAATAGGTAGGTTGTGGTTCTTGTGAACCAAAATATGGGTATGGCGGCATCTAGAGTAAGGGACTTCACCAGAATGAATCCTCTGGTGTTTCATGGTTCTAAGGTTGAGAAAGATCCTCAAGAATTCATTGATGAGGTTTATAAGGTGTTGATGATCATGAGAGTGACGCCGGTGGAAAAGGTGGAATTGGCCACTTATCAACTTAAGGGTGTTGCTCAAATTTGGTTCAACCAATTAAAATAGGAGAGACCAAAAGATGTGGGTCCTCTCGATTGGGAAAAGTTTAAGGTTCCTTTCCTTGATAGGTTCTTTCCCCTTGAGATGAGGGAGGAAAAGATGCTTGAATTCATTAATCTTCGTCAAGGGAGCATAAGTGTGAAAGAATACGCTTTAAAGTTCACACCATTGTCTCGATATACTCCTACAATGATTGTGGACCCTAGGGCAAGGATGAGCAAGTTCATTTCAGGTGTGTTTAAAATGGTGGTTAAGGAATATTGTATATCCATGCTTGTTAATGATATGTATATCTGTCGTCTCATAGTTTATGCTCAACAAATCGAAGGGGAGAAACTTAAGGAAAAGTCTAGGGAGACAAAGAGGGCTAAAATCGGTGATGGTAATTTCTCACATTCAAGGTCTGATGGGCATGGTCATTCTAAGTTTCGACAAAGGTTTCCCAGTCAAGGTTCCTCCAATTCTCCTTCTAAGTTCAACAAAGATAGGGTGTCTAACCTAAGCCTCAAGGGGGGAATGGTAATGGGTCTTTATTGCCTACTTGTGCTAAGTGTTGAAGGAAGAATGAGGGTAAATGTCTAGCTGGTTCAAAAACTTGCTTTGGTTGTGGTAAGATGTACCAAAAGATAAGGGATTGTCCTTCAGTTTCCAATAATGAACAAGATTGTCATAGACACGCTCAACCTAATCCTTCATCTGGTCCTAGGGGTGTGGGTTCCAATGCTCCCAGGCAAAATAAATTTTATGCATTTCAGACTCATCATGATAAAGAGGGTTCTCCTGACGTGGTTACTGGTATATTGAAAGTCTTTCAACTTGATGTTTATGCTTTACTTGATCCCGGTGCTAACTTATATTTTGTGGAGCCATATGTTGCTATAAGGTTTGATGTTCTTCTGGATGTGTTGTTAGAACTTTTTTGTCTCTACTCATGTTGGTTATTATATTATGGATAAGAGGGTCTATAGAAAATGTCCCGTCTCCTTGTTCCATAGAGTTACTCTTGTTGATTTGGTAGAGCTTGATATGCTGGATTTTGATGTTATCCTTGCTATGGACTAAATGTACTCATGTTATTCTTCTATTGATTGTAGAACTCGTGTAGTCAAGTTTCAGTTTCCAAATGAGCTTGTCCTAGAGTGGAAAGGGGGAAATTATATGCCTAAGAGTGAGCTTGTCTCTTGTCTTAGAACTAGAAAGATGATTGCTAAGGGTTATGTATACCATCTAGTTAGGGTGAGGGAAGTAAATTCCAAACCCCTATTCTTCAGTCGGTCCCCATTGTGAATGAGTTTTCGGATGTGTTCCTATATAATTTACCTGGTATTCCTCCCGAAAGAGAAATAGACTTCGGTATTGACCTCCTCCGAGATACACAACCTATCTATATTTCCTCCTTACTTAATGGCTCCGGCAGAACTAAAGGAGTTGAAAGAGAAATTAAAAGATTTATTGGATAAAGGATTCATTTGATCGAGTATCTCTCCATTGGGTGCCCAGTTTTGTTTGTTAGAAAGAAAGATGGTTCGCTCCGTATGTGTATCGACTATTGGTAATTGAATAAGGTTACCTTTAAGAAAAAGTATCCTCTCTCGATGATAGATGACTTGTTTGACCAATTTCAAGGGGCAAGTTACTTTTCCAAGATTGACCTTCAGTCGGGTTATCACCCATTAAGGTGAAGGAAGATGACATTCCGAAGATGCCCTTTCAAACTCGATATGGTCATTATGAGTTTTTAGTGATGTATTTTGGTTTGACTAACGCTCCGGTGGATTATATGGATTTGATGAATAAGGTGTTTTGACAATACCTTGGCATGCTTGTGATTGTGTTCATTGATGTTATATTGATATATGAATGACGTGAGGACGATCACATCAACCATTTGACGATTGTGCTGCAAATTCTCAAGGACCAACAACTCTTTGCATAGTTTAGCAAATGTGAATTTGGCAAAGGTTCGTAGCTTTTCTTGGTCATATTGTTTCAAGTAAAGGTATCGAGGTAGATCCTAAGAAGATGGATGCGGTTAAGAGTTGGCCTAGGCCTCTATCCCCTTCGGATATTAGAAGTTTCTTAGGTTTGTTGAGGGGTTTTCTTATATTGTTTCTCCATTGACAGCATTGACCCAAAAGAAGGTTGAGTTCATATGGTCCGAAGCATGTGAAAAGAGCTTTCAAGAATTGAAGGATAGACTTATTCTGCTCCAGTGTTAACTTTATCGAAAGGGACTAATGGTTTTGTGGTTTATTGTGATGCCTCAAGAATTGGACTAGGATGTGTGCTTATGCAAAATGGGAAGGTGATTGCCTATGCTTCAAGGCAACTCAAGACTCATGACCTTAAACTAGCGGTGGTTGTTTTTGCCTTAAAAATTTAAAGGCACTATTTGTATGTCATTCACGTAGATGTTTTTACCGACCACAAGAGTTTGCAATATATATTTAATCAGAAGGACCTAAATTTTTGCCAAATGAGATGGTTTGAGTTATTGAAGGATTATGATATAAGCATTCTCTATCACCCTGAAAAGACGAATATGGTGGCGGATGCGCTTAGTCGATTATCTATGGGTAGTGTTGCCCATATTGAGGATGATAAGGAGTTGGATTGACATGTTCATAGATTGGCCAGATTGGGTGTTCAGTTAGTAGAATCTACTAAAGGTGGGGTTATGGTTCACAATAGGTTAGAATCGTCTTTTGTGGCGGATGTTAAATCCAAGCAAGGTCTTGATCTGTCGTTGGTTAATTTAAAGGGGGATATGGGGTGCTTAAATATCAAGGTCGTTTGTGTGTTCCTAATGTTAATGACTTGAGGGAGCAGATCTTATCAAAAACCCATAGTTCTCGATATTCCATTCACCTGGAAGCCACCAAGATATATCGTGATTTGCGGGAGGCCTATTGATGGAATGGGATGAATAAGGATATTGCGGAATTTGTGGCTAAGTGTCCTAATTGACAACAAGTGAAAGTTAAGCATCAGAAACTGAGAGGTTTATCCCAAGTTATTAGCATTCCTACTTGGAAGTGGGAAGATTTGAATATGGACTTTGTTGTTGGTTTTCCTCGCACCAGGCGATAGAATGACTTTATTTGGGTTATTGTAGATCGGATGACGAAATCGACTCATTTTATTCCCGTCAAGGTTTCTTATTCGGCGGAGTATTATGCTAAGTTGTACTTGAGAGAAATGGTAAAATTGCATGGAGTGCCTTTATCCATTATCTCCGATCGTGGTACTCAATTCACTTTCCATTTTTGGAAATCCTTTCAAAGGGTCTTGATACTCGTGTTAAGCTCAGTACGGCCTTTTATACACAAATCGATGGGAAAGCGGAGCATATTATCCTAACTTTGGAAGATATGTTGAGAGCTTGCGCGATTGATTTCGAAGGTAATTGGGATAATCACTTGCCTTTGACTGAGTTTGCATATAAAAATAGATATCACTCAAGTATTTGTATGGCTCCTTTTGAGGCATTGTATGGTAGGAGGTGTATATCTCCTATAGGTTAGTTTGAAGTGGGTGAAGTCGTTTTGATAGGCTCCCCGAGTTAGTACATGATGTTATGGAAAAAGTTAAACTTATTTGAGAAAGGTTGAGAACGGCTCAAAGTCGACAGAAATCCTATGCCGATATTAGAAGAAGAGATCTTGAGTTTGATGTGAATGATTGGGTTTAATTGAAAATTTCACCCATGAAGGATGTAATGAGGTTTGGTAAGAAAGGGAAGTTTAGTCCCCGATATGTAGGCCCATATCAAATTTTGAGACGTATTGGTAGGGTTGCTTATGAACTAGAATTGCCTAATGAATTGGCATCACTGCATCCAGTTTTCCATGTCTCCTTGTTAAAGAAATGTGTTGGTGATCCCACAACTATAGTCCCCTTAGAAGATTTGGGAGTTAAGGGTAATCTTTCTTACAAGGAAGTCCTTGTTGAGACTTTAGACGACAAGTCAAGAAGTTGAGAAATAAAGAAGTTGATTTCGTGAAAGTTTTGTGGAGGAATCAATTAGTTGAGGGTGCTACTTTGGAGGCCGAGGCCGATATGATGTACCATTATCCTCACCTCTTTCCTTCTACCCCTACTCTAGCTTGAGGTATTTAGTTCCTCATGGTTAACTCTTTGGTGTCATGTGTCTTAGATATTCCCATGATTTCCTCATTTATGCATGATCATGAAAAAGCTTAAGTTTTGGAAGAAAAAAAAGTCAACTTGATTGATTTCTACATGTTTACGTGAATTTGAGTATGAGTGGCATATAGACTTTATGATATGATGTTTTAAACATGCTTTTGCTTGGAGTTTATGTTTCCTCCTCGGATATGTGAATTTATGTAATTACATGCATGTGGGGCTGCTAGATTTGAGTTTTTCTCTTTCATGTGATGTCTAAAAAACCCTTCGAGAACTAATCCCAAGGGGGAGATAATGTAACACCTCGTAATCAAGAAGACTAGAAAAGGGGCCGAGGCCACCAGCCCATAACTAAGCCATGACACCCTTCATGGAGCCATTGACGGGTCGTGAATGGCACCACGGCTCGTGTTGGTGCTCGTGGAGCCTTCCAATGCTTGGACAAGAGGGTACCCCCTCCCACGAGCCATTAGACGGCTCGTGGTGAGCCTCACACCCCGTGGTGTAGCCATTGAGAGGACGCAGAACCTACCCCAAGGCTAGCCCTTTCGCACTGACTTCCAGATGGGTCATGAAGTTAGTCGAGAGGTGGGACAATGGTTCAAGGGGCCTTCCCAAGCCACTAGTCAAGGGTCACGACTGCCAAGATGGCTCGTGGACCCTGAGACGGCTCGTGAGGGCCTCTATCTAGGGGTTCACGTCAGCTGTAAATCAGTAGTAGTTAGGTCTTTTCCTAATTATTTTATCTTGATACTATGTCATTTTACCCTTAACTAGAACCCCTATATAACTGATTTTAACCCCAAAATCAACGCACTCAAGTCATTCTCTGAAATTTACAAAAGAAGAACAAGTCTTCCTCTTAAATATTTCTCTCTCTAGAAAGCTTGGTGAAGAAGGATTCAACATAGGGTTCCAAGTCAAGTTTCCAATTCCTCCATTGAAGTTAAGTAATTGGAAGTGAGGTATGCTAGTTTTCATCCATGGAGCCCTTTCATCCATGGAGTTCCCAAATTCTCCAATTTATAAAGATAGATTTCTCCAATTGAGTTGCGATTTTCTTCCATGTCATGGATTCCTTTAATTATTGATGTATTTGATTGTTTTATGATCTATAAAGCATGAATTTATATAATTAGATGATTTAATCATGAATTCCCATGAACCCATGTTTTCTAGATATTGATGATTGAAAGTGGGTTTTGAAACATGAAAGGTGAATTATGGAATTATGTATGTTCTTTCGAAATTGATGTAAAGGTTTTAAGGATGCTTTGAGAGTGAAGTATCAATGATGTTGTTATTGTTATGTTATTGAAAGGATTTCTCATATACACATGAAATCATGATTTGTGAATGATTTTCTCACATAATAAGGGTTCATAGGGTTGAAAGGCTTTCTCACCTAAAATGAACCAATGATAAGGAACTATTCTAACGATGAGGCAAAAGGGGATTACCCATGCTCTCTAATTAAAAGACAAGAGGCGATGACCCATGTCATACTTTGAGAGGTAGGATGAATATGAATAAGAACTATTACGTGAAAGCTAAGCTTAGTACCGAGTGGACAAGTAGTGATTACCCATGTCCCATAAATTATGTTCCAACATAGGATTGTCTAGATAGACATTAGTTAGTGGTTCCACATAATCTAGAAGTTCATGGTCCTTACCTTAGAAAGTAGGACAACTATTTTTGGTGTGAGAGACACCAGATTCCATGATGATAGCTCTCATGGTCTTATAAGTCGGTTAAGGAAACTTCCCCCAAGCAACCTATGATGAACTAAAGTTACTTCAAGGAAGTATCTCATACATGTTTAAGATGATGACTATATGCATTAACCATGTTTTTATGACTCGTGTTTTATAACCACCTTATCTCATGTTTTAGCTTGGTCATTACATTTCATGAAAGTCTCTCTTTTAAGCATGTTTTTATATGTTATATGCATGGCTATCATTGTAACACCTCATAAATCATACTTGAACTTATCAGACCAGAACAACAGAAAAATTGGTGAACCACGATAGGGTTCACGGATCGTGAAAGGAACCACGGTCCGTCGACCAGCTCATGGCTCACTCCCTTCCAACAGTGCTGAACCACGAAGCCCTTCACGGGTCGTGGACCACTTCACGAGCTATGGGAAGGCTCGTAGAGGTGAGACTGAACTATTCAGGCTCTGGTATTAGACCACGGGACCCTTCATGGTCCATGGTCTTGATGACGGGTCGTGGTGGCATCCGTAGTCCTTGAGCCAGCAGACCCCCAGCCCAAGTGAAGAACCATGGTGTCCTTCACGATCTGTGGTCCTCCACACAATCCATGAGAGCGCTCGTGAAAAGGACCCCAGAAACCAGTAGTCACTGGCCAAGGACCACGACCCACTTGACGGGTCGTGGTCCCTTTGACGGACCGTCATAGGGTTTGTGGAAGACCACCATCAGATTTTAAGTTGGGGTCATTTTGGTCTTTTTCCCAATGCGTAGAGCACCTAAACTACGTTGTTTACTATGCTTAAGCCTAATAACCTAGTCATAACATTACCAAAACCTTTATTCACCAAAAACTTAGAGCGAAAGAGGAGAGAGAGTCGACCAACCCCTCAAGAACAAGTAAGAGGATTTTTTCGGTTCCAGCCCCAAAATCAAAGGATTTCTCCATAGATTTCATAACCAGGTATGTGGGATTTCACTAGTTGGTTCCTTTCATCCACTAGGTCCCTAGAATTCAGTCAAATTCTTGTTTCTCTATATCTTGTTTAGACCTAGGGTTTCTAAAAACCTTAGATATTGGTTGTGAGTTAGCTGTTATAGTGTTCTTAATCAGATTATCATGTTTCCTGGGAAAGTTTGCGTACTTCCTTGCATGAAACTTAGAACCCTAGTTGTGTAGATTCTCTTAGTTCATGAATTACACTTGCTAGGTTAGTTAAACAGATAAACATGCTCCAGTTTTTGAATGTTACATTGTCAGTTCCTAAATGTTGCATTCTCATATTTGCATGTCAGAACATTGAACTATCCAGTATTTCAGTCACACCATGTCATATACATATTCCAGTTGGGAGTAGGCTTAGCACTAAGTTGGACTAGGGTTCAGTGTACCCTCATAGTCCCAGAACTACGTGCCCCCGTAGGTTTATAAGTCCCCTCTGTGGGCAACATATTTAGTGATCATGCTAGTCATGCCTTTATACCCCTGGCAAGGTATATTGGGTCCTTTTGATGGAGGCGTATACATCAGACTCTGTGTTTAGCTCACGTGGTTTTATTTTGGTAGTAGTAGCACCCACAGTCAAACTCTAGTGCAATTAACCAGGTTTTCAGTTATACGTCAGTATTCAGTCTCAGCATGTTAAGTTCATGATTAGTACTTGATCATTGCATTTAGCTCAATTTTCAGTTATATTTCAGTATCTATGTTTCTGTTCAGATTATGTTATTGCTCAGTTATATTTGTTCAGCTTATATATTTGTTCAGTTATATTCTATATCCTACATGCTCAGTACACTCTAACTACTGACGCATACTCTGGGCTACATTCTTTCATGATGTAGGTTCAGGTACTCAGCCTCGAGATCACGTATAGATCAGTTCCCGACCCGTATTCAACAACTTCAGTGATGAGTCATCATACTTTGAGGACAATATAGATGTTTCATATTCAGTCTCTTATTTCAGTTTTCAGTCTTGCTAGAGTTAGTTGGGGGCATGTCCCAGTAACTCTAGTTAGTTAGAATTTTTTTAGATATAGCAGTAGATTCAGCTTTAGTTTTGAGTGATTGTTTAGTAACTCCAAACTCTTAGTATGTTTTTATACATTCAGACTAGATGGGTATTCCCCATTTTTAGTTATCTATTGTTTAGCTTCCGTATAGTATCTATTGTATTTAGTATCTCTCAGTATGCTTATGATATGCTAGACACAGGGTTAGCTTGGGATCACTCCTGATCCTAGGTCCCGTGTTACATCAAGGGGGTAGCCTCGAGGCGTGACAATCATACTTGGTACATATTTTGTACTAACGTATACTCTTGCCTACATTTCCCGAAATGTCGGGTTCGACAATCAGGGTTCCCAGTTTCATAGATAGAGTTCGTAGAGGATATTTCGAGCTTTGGTGAGTCCTCAGGCTTCGAGGATATAACATTTATCATTTTTAGTCTTTCCTTACTTTCAGTTTTGGAACATGATGTACGGGCTTCGCCCAGATTCATTATTATATTCCAGATCGCTTGAGGCAATGTTTAGATTTTCGCTATGCTTTATAAAAATTTGGATATATTTAACTATCCTTTAATCTCTTTCATTCTATTATCTTGTACGATGAAAGCTAAGTGGCTTGTATGGGGCTTCTCGGGGTCTTATACACCATGTTACGCCTAGGGGCTACCTTGGGTCATGATCGATCGTCATAGTTCAAAATTGACAAATGTTTCTATTTTTTTGTCTAGTTGTTGAGTGTGTGTCACCAATTCATAAGTAACTGATTGTTGTTTTCCAGAAAAGATTCCTCCAATCCAACAAGTATAACTTTGTTGAATTGGACTCTTCTACTAAAAATCCTAATTAGAAAATTCTTTCTATTTTCGTTACCCTCAATCTTCTCTTTTTTTGTTACCCCCAACTCTCTTTTTATTTTAATTATCCCCGATTCTCTTTTCTATGGCTGATGTTATCGCTGAACAAAACTTTTTAGATTTCTATTGAAGAATGTAGTGATTTGCGTCTATGTTGAACCAGTAATGCTGATTTTTTTTCTTGTTTTGATTTTAATGATATCTTTCAGTTGATCGAAATGACATTAATGTTTTTTAGTTCAATGGGTGCCAGAAGTGTTTGAAAATCTATAATTTTGTTATGATTCTTGGGAGTTCTTTAGAATTTTGTGTTAAGAGAACCTGCTTTTCTGTTGTGTTTTGTTAATGGGTATTTCATTCTCCTGGCTAATCATCTAGCTTTGATTTTCTTTGTTTGTTAATGCATATATTTTTTCTACTATTTTTTCTAAAAGGGAAAAATTACACTAACAATTGTCATATCTGCATTTTATTTTTGATCATCTGAACTAAACATGGGAAGTTTCTTGATTATAGTGCAGTGGGTCTCTGGTAATTCAATTTCAAGAAACGCATCTTCTACAAATTGCGACGAAAAGGGGCAAAAAGATTTTCAACAAAGAAGAACTTGCAGAAGATTGGTGCTTTGAATTTAAATATGGAGGAGAGCTCATTATTTGTGACTATGGGCAAGTCCTTTTGGTAAATCAATTTTATTTTTGGTATATTTGATGAAATAAACTCGACACATGGTCATCATTTAGAAACATTTTTATGATGACCATGTTTCTAGTTTATTTAATCAAATATACCAAAAATAAAATTAATTTTTTTAGAAAAAGGACTTGCCCATAGTCACAAATCATTAGCTCTCCTCCATCTTTATATTCAAGGCACCAATCTTCTGCAAGTTTTTCTTTGTTGAAATCTCCTGGCCTCACTTCGTTGCAATTTGTAGCAGATGAGTTTCTTGAAATTGAATTACCAGAGACCCCCTTCACTATAATTATGAAAATTCTTATGTTTAGTTCAGATGATCAAAACTAAAATGCAAATATGACAATTGTTAGTGTAATTTTTTCCCTTTTAGAAAAATTAGCAGAAAATATATGTACATTAACAAACAAAGAAAATCAAAGCTTGATGATTAGTCCGGAGAATGAAATACCCTATTAACAAAACACAATAGAAAATCAGGTTCTCTTAACTCCAAATTCTGAAGAAATACCAAGAATCATAATAAAATTATAGATTTTCAAACCCTTCTAGCACTCATTGACCTAAAAACATGAATGTCATTTTGATCAACCGAAAGATGTCATCAAAATCAAAACAAGAAAAAATCAGCATTACTGGTCCAACATAGACGGAAATCGCTACCTTCTTCAATAGAAAACTGAATTTTTTTGTTCAGCGATAACATCAACCATAGAAGAGAGAATTGGGGGTAACAAAAAAGGAGATGATTGAGGGTAACGAAAACGGAAAGATTTTCTAACAAGGTCTTTTAATAGAAGAGTCAAATTCAACAAAGTTATACTTCTTGGATTGGAGGAATCTATTCTTGGATACAACAATTAGTTACTTATGAATTGTTGACACACACTCAACAACTAGAAAGAAGAATGAAAATATTTGTCAATTTGGAACTACGACGATCAAAATAATGTTTAGTAGTAATTAATTAAAAAATGTTATACTTCAAGAAAATTATACTTCTTGGTTTTGAACAACCTATTAATTTTGAATTGTTGACACATAGTCAACAACTAGATAGAAGAATGGAAACACTTGTCAGTTTGGAACTATGACGATCAAAATAATGTCCAGTAGCAATTGCTTAAGAAAAATTATACTTCAAAAAAGTTATACTACTTGGATTGGAGTAATCTAATTTTGTATTACAACACTCAATTACTTATGAATTGCTAATACACAACTACCTATAAAAACTAGATAGATGTAACACATCAGAAATCATGGAACTTGGAATTGAAAAAGATAAAAGGCTTCAGTTCAGTACAACTGCATGAGTACAGAAGGTTGTACAGCCCGTAGAGGGTGTCACAGATCGTACAACCAATAGTGGTGAAAGTTAAACTTGAAGCTTTTGTTACGAAGGGTTTCACGGGTCGTCTAGAGTTGCACGAGCCGTGGACTAGGTCATGAAGCTTTTCACGAATTGTAAAGCTATCCGTGAAAGGAACTTCATGAGTTTTAATTTTTGGGTCAACTTCAAACAATCATATCTCACAGCACATAATGACGTAGGTGGTCAGTTGCCTATCAAACTAATGGTTTTTGAGTCCTCTTTCCAACGCCACCAAGTTTGCCTCATTTTGAATTTGGAGTAAGAAGCTATGTCTGATTTAGTGAAACCCTATTGTGCAGGTGAAATTTCCCCGGCTATACAGCTCGTGAAGTGTTTCACGGACCGTGAATCCTTAGACGATCTGTGAAGCCTCTCTCGTGAGGCACCACGTCAGTTTTTAAGTTGGGTTCATTTTAGTATTTCCTCAAAGTGTTTGTTACCTAAACTACGTCGTTTAAATACTATTTAAAGATTTATAATAGTGAATTAAGTCTTAAAAACTACCCATTTGAATTCATTCTCCTAAATTCTCTAAACTTGACCAAATTCCTAAATTCTCTCCAAGGTTCTCTCCAAAAATCTTCTCTCTAGATCAAAGAAGAATAAGAAGCTAGGGTTCTTCAAGTTCAAGTCTCCTTTATTCATCATTTCTTAGGGCTTCAAGGTATGTAGGGAGTTCATCAACCGGGTTCCAATCACCCATTGAGTACCCCAAAGTTTCTTAAATTCTCCAATTCAATTTCCCAAAATTAATTAGGTTTTCTCTCAATTTCTCATGGGCTCTATTTGTATGGATTCAATTACTTGATTATGACATTATTTTGATGATTTGGACTTAATTACATGTTTTTCAACTAATTCCATGTGAACTCATGCATTGGTCTATGAATTTTGACTATAAACCCTAACTTACATGAATTTATGAAAAAGCTTGAACCTATGAATATAATTTTAGGAAATCATGCATATTTTCATGAAATCAATGCATATGAATTATGTAAGCTTATATATAAAGGTATCTATATGTTATATGAAGTTTGGCCACATGACATGAATGACGTCTAGATTTACCCTTAATGTTTTTGGGCTATTTTCCTAAATTAGGTCTTGATTAGTATGGTATCTGGATATGTCATGAATGATTATAGATCACACTTTTAAAACTATTTCCACTAATAGTTGGGTAACTTTAGTATGATTTTATGACTATGGGCCTTACAAAGCAATTATGAAAAGATCATGGATGGTGAAAGGTTTTCTCACACATGGTCTAAGGAGATACTCTGTGATGTTTCTAGTTTGTATTAGTATCTTAATTGTACTTTTCCATGGATGATAATATGAATATGATAAATGATTATTCCATGGATTTTATGCTTAGCATGGAGTGGACTAGCGGCGATTACCCATGTCCCATAAACTATGTGCCACCATAGGATGATGGTCTTAGGTAGACATTAGCCAGTGGATCCACTTTAGCTCATACTTCATATCCTTACCTTGGCAAGTGAGGACATCCTTTTTTGGTATGGGGCAGACTTTGGATTCCATGTTATAGCTCACATGGTCAATGTCGGTTAATGGTAAACTTCCCAAAAAATGAACTAAGTTAATTACTAATATTTTATGAAGCTTTCTTTATAATTTAAAATAAATTGACCATGTCAATGATTTATGAATGTTTTTAAATGATTTTACTATGTTTAAAATAGGTCATTCACATTATGTTTTTTATTATGTCCCCTTATGATCACGTCTCATATTTTATTGCATTCCCCTCATACTCATTCCATATAATAATACATACTTGTGCCTATATTGTTTCACTAATGTAGGGCTTGACGATTCTTCTCCCTTCGCTTGTGGCTAGTTGATCCTTTTGAGTTTCGGAAGATTGGTGAGTCCTTATGTTCCGAGGACCGAGACTTTTTTATTGCTTTATTTCATTTCTGTTTCAGGCTTGTATGTGATGTATGGGTTACGTCCCAATTACATTTCTTATGATGTATTAGATCAATTTTGAAACTTATTTAGACTTCCACTTTGCTAAACTCCTTTGATGTTTAAAATATTATATTTTCTAATCTTTTTTTCTATTGCATTGTATGATGTATGCTAAGTGGCTTGTGTAGGGCCTCTTGAGGTTTTATATGTCATGTCACATCTAGGTTGTCCTTAGGGTTGTGACAAACTTGATATTCAGAGCACAAGGTTAAGAAAAGTCTTAGGATGTCTCATAAGCCACTTTGAGTAGAGTCGTGTTCATGTGTTTGAAGCGCCCCATATTTATGAATAGGTAGTTATAAGATGTTTAAGAAATTCCACTTCTTTCATTAAAGTCGTGCCATAGATTTTATCTCTATAAAAGTCCTCCTCTCGTAACTCTTGTTTATGCTTTATAGAATATGCCTCCACGAAGGAATTCTGTGAGAAGGAATGTTCATGAAAATGTGAGACAAGAGGTTCCCCAAGTGCCGATCGGTCCTTCTATCGTGCAAGTGTATAATGATGAGTTTCGAGCCGCATTTCACGCATTAGCCTAATCTATGATGACTCAGAAAATAGGGAGGTTGTATCTTCCATGAACCCAAATGTGTGTACGACGACAACTTGAGTGAAGGGCTTTACAAGCATGAATCATCCAGAATTTCTTAAGTCTAAAGTTAAGGAATATCCTCAAGAGTTCATTGATAAGGTTTACAAGATAATCAGGAATTATGGGTGTGACTTCGGTTGAGAAGGCAGAGTTTGCCGCTTATTAACTTAAGGGTGTTGCTCAAATTTAGTTTGAACAATGTAAGGAAGAGAGGGTGGTTGATGCGGGTCCTCTTTATTTGGGATAAATTTAAGGTAGCTTTTCTTAATATGTTCTGTAACACCTCGGATCCAAGAAGATGAGACCTACGGTTGTGGTCCACTATCCGTCAATGGACCCACGGTCTGTAGGTGGGGTACCATCTTTGGGGTCCAAGATTTGGAGGTCTCTGATCCTACCCACGGTCGACCAGTATGGTCCGTGGTTGGAGGCCGTTGGCAATGGTCGGTAGTTAGTTGGAAATAAAGGATGTTGGATCAACTTCAAACGGTCATATCTTTTAGTACAAAATGAATTAGGTGGCCCATGACCTATCAGATTAAAGATAATTGAATCCACTTTCAAACACCACCAAGTTTGCTAAAATCCAAGCTCGTAGTAAAAAGTTATGCTCGTTTCAGTAGAGCCCTGTTGGGTAGGGCAGTGGTTCAAACAATGGCCATCAGTCCCCTCATGAGTGGCACTTCGTCAGCCTTAAGTAAGCATTGCTTTTATCTCCCCCCCCCTATGCGATGGACACTTAAACTAAGTCGTTTGATGCCTAAAATACATTGTTTTACTCAATCTAAGCCTAATAAGTAATAACCTAGTCAGACATATCCAGAACCCTTATTCTCCAAAAAATCACCCAACTTAGAGAAAAAAAAAGAGGAAAAGTTGCCAGTTTCTTCCAAGAACAAGCGCATGTGTTCTTCGAAGTTCAGCCCCAAAATCTAAAGAATTTCTCCGTAGATTTAGTCACCAAGTATGTGGGATTTCACTAGTGGGTTCCTTTCACCCATTAGGTCCCTAGAATTCACTTAGTTCTTCATATATTCACAAACTGTTCAAACCTAGGGTTTTTAGATTTTTAAGACTTATTGTGATTATGGTTCCTTTGATCTAAATAACTTGTTTATTGATAATTTAGTATAATTCCTTGCATAGAACTCAGAACTCTAGCTTGTGTAAATTTATCCTAGTTCATGATTTATACTTGCTAGGCAAGGCAGACAGAAATTTATGCTTCAGATTTTGAATGTTACATTCACAGTATATAAATGTTGCATTCTCGGTTAGCATGTCAGTTTTGAGCTATTCAGTATTTAGTGCATTTTAGCTTCATGAATGTTCAGTTGGGAGTAGATTTAGCATCGAGTTGGACTAAGGTTCAGCGTACCCTCAAAGTCCTAGAACTACGTAGGTTTATAAGTCCCCTATGTTAGGCATCAATTTTAGTGATCACGCCACAGTCATGCCTCTATACCACTGGCAAGGCATATTATGTCCTATGAATGGGGCGTATAAATCGGACTCCACATTTAGCTCACGTGGTTTATATTGGTTAATAGTAGCTCCCACAGTAAGACTCTTAGTGCATTGACCAGGTTTTCAGCATTTACATCAGTATATAGTTCAACATGTTACCTTCTTGATTAGTATTTGGTCATTGCATTGTTTAGTTTTTCAGTACATATTTATATACTTGTTTAGATTATATCATTGCTCAGTTATACATTGTTCAGCTTATATACTTTGTTGAGCTTAGCATATCTATATCATGCATGCTCAGTACATTCCAAGTACTGATGCATACTTTGAACTACATCGTTTCATGATATAGGTTCAGGCACTCAGCATCCAGGTCACGCTTAGATAGATTGTCGATTCAACTTCAGGAGCTTCAGTTGTGAGTCCTCATACTTAGTAGTTGGGGACATGTCCCAACAACTCAATTTAGTAGAGACTTTTTAGACATAGTAGTAGATTAAGCTCGAGTTGTTAAGTGTTGTTTCAGTCATCACTAAACTCTTATTTTTATATCATATATATTCAAACTAGTGTTATGCCGTAATTTTACTAACCTTTAGCAAAATCACTATTTGAAATGTTCTAAGTATAAAACAATTTGAGAAAAATACTTAGAAAAGAGTCGCCACTTAATTTTTTAAAGAAATTAAGAAAACCTATAATTTTCAAAGATTTAAACAGAAAAATTCATTTGAAAATACCAAAGAGGGTTCGGGGTTCAATTTACACTTCGAGAAGGGTTTAAGCATTCGAAGTGCCTGCTAACATGCGGTTGACCTGCGACTTGACTAAAATATATTTGACTATTTTTAGAAAAATAATGATTTAACATAAGAAATAATAACTTACAATATTTGATTAACTTTGAGAAAATAATTAAGTAAATGACGCATTTTTATTTTTTTATTTTTTTTATTTTGTTAGAGAAAGGAACCCAAAAATGAAACATTTGAATTAAAACGCAAGTGAATAGAATTTTAACAAAACTAAATTAATTAGGACTTTCTTGACTCATTTTTTAAAATAATAATTTGAACCAAATTAGTTAATTTAAACATGAAAATCATTTTAAATTAATTGAAGAATAAAAGCAAAGTTTTGACTAACTTTTTGAGAAAGTGACAAAATAAAAGAAAGCCATTTTTAAAGTTTATTGAAGAAAAATACTTAACTTAGAAAAATGTGTGAAGAAGCGTTAAATAACACATTTTTTAAGAACAAACTATTAAACTAATTGAGGATGTAAAATTTGACCAATATTTAAAATAAATTACCTCAACACAAAAAAAAATAAAAAATATTTAAAACAAACCAACACAAAGAAAATAACTCATCTTTTGGGGAATCTAATTAAGTTAATTAAAAGTTAGAATTAAATAAAAAAAATAAAAATAATAATCACACAATTGAATAAGTTAAGAGTAAAGGAGAAATGAATTTGGGCCTCCTTGGGCCTGCTGCAATTGTTTGGGCTTTGGCCCTACTTTTGCCCCTTGAAATTTTATATATACACCGAATGTATACAGCTGTATACGGGTCGCGTCATGGCCCATTTTCCTGTATATTGAACCGTACACCAATTGTATACGATTCACTTTGATGTCTCCAACCTGTATTTTTCGTTTTAGAACCTGTATATGGTATTTTAGTATGTATACAGCTGGTATATCAATGTATACATGATGTATCTCAGCCTGCTTTCAACTTTCCAGAACTTGCTAATCTAATTTCAGGCCCTATTTGATGCTTTCCACATGTACACCTGCTCTCGATGGCCTGGCCGACTCGAATGACAAAGAAAAGAGCCTTTATGGCTCAACTCGGAAATGCAAAGAAAAGAAGTCCACCGTGGACTCGGGAGGGGTTCATACAACAAGCGAAAAGAGACAATATTGGCATTCGAAATAGCGCAACAAGTACAAAAGAAATAACCGAACATTTCAACACACAAAGAAAAGAGAGCAAATGGGCAGAAAATATAAGCCATGAGAGATTATAGCTTGCGCGAGATAAAATTACTACATAAAAAATCCAAAACAATCCAAATATACATCACCAAAGGCGTGCTTGACAAGGATAACAATTCAATACATGTTAATGGGAATACTTGAGTCGCATAAAAATGAATTAAGAATGGACATACGATGACTCTAATCCATACTCGAAACAATAACTTCTAAAGCCAACATAATTACAGAGAAGAGGAAAGCAAACCAGTGACTTGACTATATGCCAGACCAAGAAAGAAACAACCTATAACATGCTCCTAAAATAAGACCCAACTCATCGATTTAGATAAGAATATGCGAACTGAAACCTCGTTAAAGATCTAACTCAAATGACTACATTATAATCCAAACATAACTCATCTCGCACTTGTATTAAATCAAACCGTCGACTAGTTCGTTATCTTCACGGAATGGAGAGGCGTCACCTTCAAACCTTTCTATTAACTAGTTCAAATAACCATGCTACATCTAAACATGAAAAGCATATTAGCTTTCAAAAGTAGAAATAATACACAAGAAGTATTTGAATGCATATTTTAATACCATATATTGAGCAGGGGATATACAGGGAAAAATAATTCTAAGTACTGGAGACCCAATGATCATGAAGAGAACTCACACTAAGCAAATAAATACAAGAAAAGACACCGAATAAGATTATCGAGCAATATACAAATCAATTTTAGATGAGTATAATGATTTATAGTCGAAGAATTATATACACCAAAACTTACACCTTAAATTTAAGTCAACTAAAACAACGCTATAAGAGGTCTCAAACTAAGACATTAAGAACTCGAAGGACAGAAACATACTACGACGAATAACGCCATGTCAAAATAGCAAAGGCGAAACGAATATTGTAAAGGGAAGAGCGTTACCTTTTCCAGGGCAGCGAGACTAGGACAAACGAGCTGAGAGCAGCAACTTTTCTACCACGAAATCTCAATATGAACAGCAAGCCAAGAGAATCTGAGTGGCGAACTTCTCAGAACTTAGAATTAGAGAGCTAAATATAAAATTCTCAAGTGTAAAATGATTATTGCCAAAGAACCGAACTCAAAAACTTTTTTTTTCTTCCCCCCTCCAACACCGATGGATAGGGGGTTTATATAGAGGAAATAAGGCGTCGATTTAGGAGGTAAAACGAGTGGGAAATTGAATTTGAAATCCGAATTCCTTTTTTCCAAAGCCATCAGTGAAGAGATTTGGAAATCCCTGAAAAGAGGAAAAAGGGGACGTGAGGGTTTGACATTGAAGCTGCTAGGGTATGGGTTCGCAGAGTAGTTGGATGAGATTTCTGAATTTGCTGAGATTTTCTGGGTAGCGTCTGAATGAGGAAGAACGGAGTGGGGTCGGTTTCTGCGTGAAAAGGAAGAAGAACAAAGAGTACAGGGGTAGCGTATGTACTGCTGTACATATTGTTGTTGTACGTTGTGTATTGTTGGAATGTGTTGGTGGATAATTGTTGGGTTTCTTTTGTGAGAAAAGGAAGTGGGCCTCTAGGTTGATTTGGGGAATTAATCTTGTGGGTATGGGCAGGTTGTATTGAGGAATTGGAATGGGTATTTATTTGATGGGTTGGGAATTGGTTGGAAATTGAGAAATGGGCTTATTAGAAAGCTAAAAATGGAATTGGGTTTTGAAAATTCAAGAATGTGGTCTTAAGAATATAACCACGTAAATTGCAATTTCGACCAAGTTGAGGCAATTGGTTGAATTTGGCCAAAATTAAAATGAGATGAATTAATATAATTAGTTAACAAGCTTCTTGATTTTAACAAAATAAATTAATAAACTTAATTATAAACTAACTAGTTCAAAAATATAAAATATTACTTAAACCAAACTAATTGGCACAATATTTAAGTAAAACTAATTTACTTATTTTTTAGACGATTTTTGAATATTCATGAAATATACTAATTATATACATAATTATGTAAAATATATATATTATTTATTTTAATTATTTTTTTATAAAAGTGACGAAACTATTTAAAATAACTTGCAAACTATATTTATTTTATTTTTATTTTTTTTGAAATTTTTATAAAACTAATTATTTGAAATTGTTTGAAATTGAAGAAGTTTGATGATTAATTTATATTGTGGAGGGACAAAGTTGGGTGTCAACAATTAGTTGGGTTTTTCCTTAGTTCAGATATCCATTGTTCTTAGCTTCCGCATAGTACATGTCTTACTTAGTCATTTTCAGCATGCTTGATATATGCCAGACTCAGGGTTAGCTTTGTGTCACTCGTGATCCTTGGTGTCGTGTTACGTCTAGGGGGTAACCTCAGGGCATGACATGTTCTTTCCCCTTGAGATGAGAAAGGCTAAGGTACTTGAGTTCATTAACCTTCGTCAAGAAAATATGAGTGTGAAGGAGTATGTTTTGAAATTCAAACAATTGTCCAAATATGCTCAAACTATGGTTGTCGATTCAAGGGCAAGGATGAGTAAGTTTGTGTCGGGTGCTTCTAACTTGGTGGTCAAAGAATGCCTAACTGTCATGCTTGTTAACGAGATGGATGTATCTCGTTTGATAGTTCATGCACACAAAAAAAGATTAGAAGCTTAAGGAGAAAACTAGGGAGTCAAAGAGGGCAAGAAAGGATAATCGTAATTTCTCATATTCAAGGTCCGGTGGAGGTAATCGTTCCCAAGGTAATGGTTCTAGTTAGCAAATGGTACCCAAGTTTCAAAGGTGTGGAAAAGGTTATAGAAGTGAGTGTCTAGCCGATACAAATGCATGTTTTGGGGTTGGAAAAATGGATCATAAGATAAGAGATTCCTTCGATCGGTAAGAATGAGGGAGATAATCGTTGATGGGCTCAACCTTACCCTTCCTCAGGTTCAATGGTGGTTAGAAACAGAATAGGCCTTATGCACTTCGGGATCGACAAGATCATGCTCGGATGCAATGATTGGTAAGTTATGATACTTTTGTTAGTAGTTATGCGTTACTTGATATTAGGTGTTTCATTGGCTATTGTAGGACCCCGATTGCAAC
>JAJOOS010000290.1:0-71214 GCA_029582725.1 Solanum chiquidenum
CATAAATTTTTAAGACTAAACTACGCTAAAATGAAAGGGGTAAACATTTAGGAAGAAGGTAAGGACCTAAGCTACCAAGAGGGAATGAAGGAAAAACAATATTTTCCTAAGACCACTTGGCTATGGGCAGTAGAAACGCCCAACGACCATTGGCGACTAGCCAAATCAACCTTCCTCGCCTAGTAGGCAGCCTCCCCTTGACCTAGCTACTGGAAAATTGGGCGAGCTAGGTCGGGGCTCGCCAACCCACTTGGCGAATCCCCCAAGTGAATGTCTCCTTTAAGGAGCATTCTGTAATTTTATGCGAGCCAAGGGTCCATTAGGTGTGTCACCTAGTGCCCTTGGACAGACAAGGAGGGCCAAAGGGCAAGCTAAAACGTGCCATCAGCCGCTTTTAAAATTAAGTTAAGGTATTTTACTAATTCTTCCAAGAAGTGAACCCACACTATAATACTCGGTTCCTAACAAGTATATAAAGCTTTTAAAGTCAAATTTTCCCCAACTTAATCACTTATTAAGAATCAAAAAGGAAACCCAATAACTACCCTCCTCTCTCAATATTACTCTCTCTAGAATTCCTCCATTGAAGAAGAACAAGAACTTGAAGGCTAGGGCTCAAGAATCCATCATCTCAACTCCAATTCATGGGTAAAGCTTCAATCAAGGTATGGTTGTCTTGATTCATGGAGATCTTTCCTCCATGAAGCCCTTCAACTCTTAATTTCAAATTGGTAGATTATTCAAAAACAAGGGTTTTCAATCTAGCCATGGGTTCTTCCTAAAAATGATTTCAATGGGTAAATTTTCTTATATTATGGTTGATTTGTTATTTAATGATGATTTTTATATTAAAATCCCCCCATGAACCCATGAACTTCCCCATGACTCCAATTTGATGAATTGTGATGGGTGTATTGATGCAAAGTGAATACTATTAACTGTTTCTATGGTATTGTAGTTATTGAATCTTGTTTTATTCATGCCTAATGTATTATTTCTAGGTATGATTGTGAGACATGATTCATTACCATTGAGGGGTGAAATTATGAAAGTTTGTACATGTTGATAGAAGTTGTGTATGAACTTATGATTCACTTAGAAAGTGAATATCCTATGACTATTGTGTAAATTGTGGTATAGTTGAAAGATCATTCACCCCTTACCCTTACACATGATTATGTATGAATTATCTAGGATGATGATAATGTTCTTGTGTTGATTGAAATGTTATTTTCATGAAACACAATGAACATAATGTGAAAGGTTTACTCACATGTTAATGATGATTCTAAGGTTGGAAGTCCATTCTAACCTAATTGAATCTATGAGCTATTTTATGAGTTGTATTGAATGAAGGGCAAGGTATTCCTTCATACATGTAAATGCAATGCAAGACTAATTATGTATAATTTGGGGATTAATGCTTAGCACCGAGTGGATATGGTATATGAGGTAGAGGCCTTCCCATCAATACAATATGCCGGGTCAGCTAAGTTATTCTCATGAGATGGAAGCTCCTCCACCAATACAATAGGTCGGGTTTCTAGAAGCAATCTCCCTATCCCATGACTATGTGCCCAAATAGGTCTTTAGCTAGTGGATCCACCTAAAAGCTAATACATGTAGTTCTACCTTAGGAAAGTAGGACACCTTCTTTCGGTATGGGGTTACACGACACCGGATTCCATGTCGCTCACATGGTCTATGTCGGTTATAGCTATCTTCCCTATATGACAAGATAATGAATATGACACGAACTATACTTATGACTTCTTGGTGAGTTTTACTTAGTAGGAGTGGGGGTATGGGACTTCACTTTTACATCGCACAAGTAGACTTAGTAAGGTGTTATGGGATGCTTTATTTATGCTATGATAAGACTTGAATGTATGCATGTATGTTGAATGGATGATGGTTATGAATGACTTTCCTTCTGTTCAAGTAATGTACATGACTATTTCCTTATACATGACTATTGAATATGATGAGGTCTAAAGATGATATGTATGACTAAGGTAGCTTCAAAGGAATACTTAGTATGGTTGGTATTATGGGATGCCAACCATACTTTGCACATGTGTTCCTTACGGTTGCTAAGGTAATGGTTCGACTATGCTATGAGTATAAATGTGATTATGATCACTTGTGTTTTACATTGAAAGTGCCTGTTGATTTCCAAACCTTGATAAATGCCTACTTTTCAACTAAAATGTCCTTTTTATCATATTTTAAGGAATTTTATGCATGCTTCCATACTTAGTGCATATTTGTGCTAACCCCTATTTCTTCTACATTTTTTATAAGTGTAGGTTGCGTCTAGGTGAGGTATACTTCCTTTCTTGACTAAGGGTTGGATTGCTTATCTCCAAGACTTGTGGTGGGTCCTCATGGTGCGAGGACAAGATGTCATTCACTCCTAGTTACTTTCTTGTATTCCACTTTTGAGACTTCTTTGATTGTAAAGGTTGTGACCCTATTGACATTCTATTGTAGTAGATGGAGTATGATACAATGTCTAGATTCTTCTCGGTTTTATGAAAGAAAGACTTTGATTGTAAAATTTTAAATTCCGCTTCATTTCCATTTCCTATGTTTATGTATGCTAAAGGCTTGTATGAGACCCCTTCAGGATCAAGTACACTGTGTTACGTCTAGGGGGTACCCCTAGGTTATGACAAACTTGGTATCAGAGCATAAGGTTTTGGGATGATTTTTAGGTTGATGTCTCATAAACCTCGTCTAGTAGAGTCTTGTCCATGAGTGTGAAGTGCGCCACACTTATGGATGAGAGCCTATACGATGCTTAGGAAAGTTCACTTCATTCATTACTCTTTAGTCATGCTTTGGAGTCCTAACTCTATGAAATCCTTTTCTTAACCCTTCTCTTATGTTTATAGGCTATGAATACAAGAAGGGCTTATGCAAGTAGGACGGAGGAGGAGAATGTGAATGAGGGAGTTCCTCCCCAAGCTCCTTAAGAACCTCAAGCTCCTAACGGTGAGGGAGCTATGGAAAATGTGTAAATAAGGGATTCTCTCCAAACATTGACTCAAGTCATGACGGCCTAAGCTCAAGACGTGACAATAGAATCCCAAGCTATGACGGCCCAAGACAACCGAGATGTTGGGCCCCATGTGAACCCTAATGTGAGAATCATGGCTTCAAGGTTGAGAGACAAGGATGAACCCTCCTATGTTCTTTGGTTCTAAAGTAAATGAAGATCCACAAGAGTTTGTGCAAGAGATCTACAAGATAGTTGATGCTATGGGGGTGACTTCTATTGAGAAAGCCGAACTAGCCTCTTATCAATTGAAGGATGTGTCCCAAGTATGGTATACTCAATGGAAGGATAATAGTCCTATAAGAGCGGGTCCCATAGATTAGGAAGTGTTTAAGAAAGCATTCCTTGATAGGTTCTTTCCACGAGAAAAGAGGGAAGCAAAGGTGGAGGAATTTATAAACCTTCATCAAGGAGGTATGAGTGTCGAAGAATATTCTTTGAAATTCACTAAGTTGTCAAAGTATGCCCCTTCTTTGGTGACTAATACTAGGGATGAAATGAGTCGATTTGTGGCGGGTGTGTCCAACTCGATTGAGGAAGAATGTCATGTGGCATTGCTCCATGATAATATGGATATCTAAGTAATGAACCCACAATTTGGGCTCATTTAGGGATTTATTTTGATAGATTTAGTGTCCTCGAATGCAAATTTTGTATCAATAACTGATGTAAATCCTTAGGTTTTAGGTATTTGGAGTTTCAGGCAAAGCATGGACACTACCTGGAAAAAAGGAACAAGGCGGCTGAAAAAAACGAAAAAAAGAAGGCCTGAGGATCGCCAAATGCATTAGGCAAGTCGCCGAATAGCCTTAACCTCGCCAAAAGTTCCAGTGTGCTCAGCCCTGAAGGAAAAGATCATGTTGACGATGAAAGGGAGCAGTTGGCGCACTGCCGAGTAGCTCCGTGAAGCAGCTCCCTGTCGCCCAATCAATTAAAATGCGAAGATGCTAAAGGAAAAAGTTGAAAGGTGATGAACCAGACCAAAGGGTGGATCGCCGAGTGTATCGGCGTGATCCCGACTAACTGCACCGAGTGATCCTTCGCAGCAAAAATTTTTGAAAACTATAAATACTCATTTAATTTTGTATCCTAGTATCAAGTTGTAGAGAATTATTAGTGACACTTAGAATATTTTTAGTTTTTAGTCCTTAGAGTTTTTGGGAGACGTTGTTCTTGAACTTGAAGGTTTTGAAGGGTTTCAACTTCAAGAGATTTGAAGTGGGTATTAGTGAATCTTCATCCTAGACGTGTTTAAAGATATATTTTATCATACCCACTTGTTGGTATTGATTTCTATCTCTTTTTCATGTCTAGATAAAACCCCAATTTTGGGGGAGTGATTTTGTGAATATGGTTTAAATTTCATGTTGGGTATTGCTTATTATTAGTCTATTTGCTGTTTAAATGTGATTTCATTTAGTAGTTGGGTTTGAACCTAATGGGACTGTAGTTGCGAATATGATTTCAACTTAGTGTTTTTGGCTTGCTCTCTCTCGAGGTTTTAAAACTAAGATTACTAAACCGAGAGCCGGGGGTTATTGGGTCGTCATAGGTTCAGCTCGAGAGAGTTAATCCTAGGCCTTCTCCCACACATTCATCTCGAGAGAGTGAATGGGCTAAGGCGGAGGCTGTGCTTAAATCCTAGGCCTTCTCCCACACATTCATCTCGAGAGTGTGAATGGGCTAAGGCGGAGGCTGTGCTTAAATGCTGCAACTCGGTGTTCGAGAGAAACTATGTTGATTCTGGGTAAGGTTCTCGAGAGAGAATTTGCCCCACTAAAGTCTAGCCTAGTTACAAATATTTAGTGATGTACTATCAATAGCATTTACCCAATAGTATATTTTATCCCATATTCCGAGCACATCCCAAGAATCCCGTCTCCTTATCACGCATCTTTATATTTTTTGCACTTTTTGTTCATCAGTTGAATATAAACCCCCTATTAATAATTGACACTCATGTCACCTTTAGATTTAGTATGTTTTTATTCGTTAATGTTTATAACTATGATTAATTAGAACTTGATTTTACTTTTCTATTAATTCTTGCAACCACTCCCTTGGGGCTTGACCCTAACCCATTCGGTTGGGTTATATTACTATTGTATGATCGTAGACACTTGAATTGGAAGTTGTGTCTCGGTTATGTAAACATCAAAATGGCACCACTGCCGGGGAGTGGTGTTAGTTGAGAATTTTTAGTATAGTAAAATCTTTGTTCTTCTTAGTTATAGTTCTACTTACTTAATTTTTAGTTTCGTTTTATTTGTTTGTGTATTGTGAACAGAAAAATGAGTGTAAAGGGTGAAAAATTTAACCAAACAGATCACCCCCTGTTGAGGTTATTGAACTTTAGGGATAACCTCCTGTCATTCCATCAAGTGGAAAGTGAGACTATCCTTGGCATGTGGCAAAAATTAAAGGCATTGCTACAACAGTGCCTGAATCATGGAATGCCAGACTAATTGCTTCTAGAATGCCTCTATAGAGGCATTGGTCCCAAAAATAGAAGTGATGATGATCAACTTTTTGCAGGTTGTTTGATACGACAACCATATGGATTAGATCCCACGCCTTAATGGGATGCCTATGGCCAACAAGGAAGCAGAAAAGGACCAAGAATGGGCTGCATTGTTGATTCAGTTGGATGATCTGTCCAAGAAGGTAATGAAGTTAGATGCACTGTTTAAGAAGAAGAGCAAGTACCTTCCCCCTCGCAACTGTAAAAAGATGAAGCAACACGAGGGTGGACAAAATGGAGAGGTCCTCTCACTCATTCTACACAAAATTGATGAACAAGATAGAGTGTTGAATGAGATAAAAGAGAATGTTGAAATGGTGAATAAGATGATGACTTCCCATTCCATGATCATTCAGCTCCAAGACGCCCAAATAGGCCAAGTGCTGGAATGTCTCTACTTATAGCATAAAGAGGGGTTACCTAGTGAGACTATGGCTAACCCTGAGAATGATGTTTGAATGGTGACTTGCATCATGCCACGACGTTAACTAAGGTGTTGTCTGGGAGTCAACCCAAAACCTTTTATTGCTTTATTTTTGTTTTACAAATAATGGTGTGTTGATTGTGCAAGTTTGAGTGTAAAAAGTTTTTGAAAAACACAGGTGGGCGAGAGAATGTTCCAGTCAGCGCATCACCGAAGATGTCGGCACGCCCGATTTGTTCCGTTGTTTGGGTCAACACAATTGTAACTTGGAGCCTGTAAAACTCGATGAGCTGAGGAGAAACTTGGTGACTCGCCGACTAGGTCGGCGATCCTGATGTTGTCCGGCGTTTGAACCCCCAAGGAACTGAATATCCTATAAAAAATTGGGGGCCTATGTGACCACTCGGCGTGTCCCCTAGTGGATCGGTGAGTGCGACTAACGTCGCCGATTGGACGCGAACTGGACGGTTATTAAGGGCTAAAAGTTTTAAAAGTTTCAAACTCTTTACTTTCCCTCGCTTTCAAACTTTGCAAACTCACACCGAGTTAATATTTTCAATATTTTTACATTCCATAAGTATTTTGGTTGTTGATTAGTGCTCGGAATTGGAATTTCATTGCCGCCAAGTATCTCAAAATATTTTAATCGGCATAAAAGGTTGGTTTTCCGAACCCGAAGTTTACTTTTTGAAAATTTGGTACTCATTTGTAATGATCGTATCATATTGTCGTGTCGTGGGCATCTCTGATAGGATTAAAATGTTAAATGATGATTCTTAATTTGATAATCTTGCCTGTATTGTGTGGATCATCTACTGCCCGTAAATTTTGTGCCTTAAAATGAGTTAAATTATGTGGGGGTGTGCTTGCATGTTGATTAGATTCATTGGGTGAAGTCTGAGTAGCTTGTATTTGTGCTAAATTGAGTAATTGCACAATGATAGAGTGTCTGACACCATTCTTAACGGCAAAAGTCATCAAATGGACAAATTTGGCAAAACTTGGAAAAATCTGAATGTCCCAGAGCAATGGGTGTTATGGGTATGAGCCTAATTGTACTAGTGCACGCTTTGATTTTGTTTTCGGGGGTTGTAGGGTTGAATTCGAGAGGTTGGGTTGAAAATAAGCATGTTCGCTTGTTTGGCCAGCTGGGTCGAGCTCACTGAATCACTCGGCGGTTCACCTAATGTCCCCATCTCGCCTTTAATTTCATGCTTTATTTGATGATTGGTTCTGTACCTTTTGGCGAGAAGGCTGAGATCAGCGAAAGCACTCGGTGACTCACCGAAAGACTTCTTTTTTACCCCTAGTCTGCACCCCTGAACCTTCATGCACTGAACATTTTGGCGGGCTAGCCCTTAATCGCTGAAAGCTATCGACGATTCGCCGAAAAGGACCTCCCATCGCCGTGTTGCTGAGAATTTTAAGCCAATCCTTCCGACGAGCACAATTAAGCTCACAAAAGAGATTCAACGACTCATCAACTTAATCAACAAGTATATCTGCGATTAATTTTATGTGCCTTGATGTGAGTATTTCCTAACTTTTCTCCAATGTTTTGTAGATATGGTGCGAACAAACCTAGATAGGACACCCTAGAAGAAAGCACGGGGAATTACTATGCACGAAGGGGGATCAAATCTTCCACAGAAAAGAAAGCAAGAACTCCCTCGGGGAGACAAAGGCAAAAGAAAGAAGCACACAACTGAGAGAGTGGCGGTTGACACCAGGGCTGATTTGTCTGATCCTGAAGATGAGCAGCCTTTGGTTTCCTGAAGGAATGAGCTTCACGCTAGATCTCAATCCACATCTACCAGAGTTCCCTCAGCTGTCACTCCACCCACACCATAAACAGTGCCAGCTCAGGCACCTCTTGTGACCCCTGCGCTTCCTATCGTTCCTCCTCCCAAGCTTTTGAATAGACTGAAAGGTGATGGTTTACGAACCATGCTCGAGGAAAATATGCTTTCTATAGAAGGCTTGGAGGGGAAGTATCCAAATGTGAGGCAGACCCTCCAATTTCATAGGTTCGAGAAGTTTACTAGGCCCCGAAGCCCCTATATTCCCTCTTGGTCTGTGAGTTTTACACTGCTTATTGTGATCTGGTCCCTAAAAGTTAGAAGAAGGCCAGTGAGTTCAGACCGGTAAAGAAAATCATGGTCCGAGGCAAAGATGTCGGGTGCACTAGGGAGTACATTAATGTTGTACTAGGTAGAGATCTGCACTCTACACACCCGTATGATGGATTGCCTGTTGCTCAATCCTTCGATGATCTGAAGGGTTGGCTAGCACCTTTGATTTTTGATTCCACCCCGAGGTTGATCGAGGCGGGATGCCCTATTGAGAAGAGGGATTTGAATATTGTTGCCCGGTTCTGGTATGGATTTATCAGCAACACCATTATGTCATCCCAGAACGAGTTTGTCCTCCGCCATTCTATGGCAGCATGCCTAGGGTCCATCATATGCAGGAGGTGCATCAACCTAGGACTTCTGATTTCACAGGAGATGGCCATGAGAGCCAAGTAGAGACAGACATCACTGTCGTTCCCAGTAGTGATCACTTAATTATACAGGGGAGCAGGACTGCCCCGGGATGATACTAGGGTCATTGAGATTACCCCTTCCTCCTCCATTGACATCTAGCGTATTGAGGCAGAATACACCAGAGAGGAGGCTAACATAAGAAGAGCAGCCCTGACAGATACTTCTCCAAAGGTGGATGTCGACTCTATACCTGCAGAAGCGTCTTTGCCTACTCCGATCTCTGGGCCTTCATGTTCTTCTTCTCCTTCCTCCTCTTCACTGGCCCAGGTACATCTTCTTCCTCCCAGTAGATCAAGATCACTCCGGCAATTATCCTGAAGATGGGGCTTCTTGCTCAGTCAGCTGATGTGAGAACTACCAAACTGGAGAAAGATGTCCCATTATTGATTGATATTGCGATTCTAGCTGCACTGACCCCTCTGTAGATTTCTATTGACATTCTCACTACGAGAGTTGAGACTTCTGAGAGTAGACAGGGTGTGACCACCGAAGTTCCGGATTTGAAAGCCGAGGTAGCAGATTTTAGGAAGGACGTAAACTATTTGAAGTCTACCGACTTCACTTTATTAATTCAGGTTGCAGATGATGTGGATGCTTTTGAGACCTCAGGGATTCCTTCAAATACTACCGGCGATGCATATAGGGATGAGCCTACAATTAAACAGTCAGATGATGAAAATGAAGAGGAGAAGATTGGGTTACAAGAGGAGAGCATATTCAGAGATTGGTGAGACCTTGCAGGGATGGTTGTGCAGACATCACTGGTAGAGACCCCCATGGCTGTCTCTAGTGGAGTTGTTGCTTATGAGGTGATTCCGAGCACTGATGCCCAAGTCCAGACTGCTGCACCGGGCACTGAGGCCTAGACATATGGAGAGACTGTGTACACATGATCCCTTCTTTACCTCCCTCTCTGTCTTACTTTATTTTCAATTTTTCATACTTCACTTCATTTGCATTTGAGGACTAATGATTTTTTTTATTTGTGGTGGGGTAAGGCCCGCCTTTTGTGTGAATATTGATGTTCGATGTTTTGTTTATATATTTGTGTCGTTATGCTTACAATTCTGTTTTGCACTACTTTTTGTGGATGTTTGAGCTTGTGGCTCCTTTTGCTTTAATGGTAAATGATTTTTGACACTTCCAAAAATTTCACTCCCTCTTGTATGTACATGAATGTGGCTGTTCTTTAGCAAATTTGAGTCTCGATTTTTATCAATATCGATGACTCAAATAGTGCTCATAATCGAACGAACATGAAAGTGCGGATATGATGAGACCAAACAAAGTTACAAAGACAATATATGAACTCTTTGCATCTCGTTGTGACTAGCCAAGTATCAAATTGATTCTCTTGTGATGAACGTTGCACACTAGCAAAAGTGTGGAGTCTTGTTTGACTTTGGTGTCACTACCTTGTGTGATGAGCTTACTGTGAACCATGCATGATGACACCTAGAATTTTCCCCGTTGTTCAGGTCGACTAAGTAAGGCTATCTCTTCATATGATCTAAGGAAACATCAAAGAGTGTGAGACTATTTGACATATACCTCATTTGTGGCCTACCTTGTGAGTGTGTGTGAACCTCTTTTGAATACCCCTTGAGCCTTACCTTTGTTTGGAAGAAACTTGATGAAAACATGACCTCTGTTAATCCACTACATATAATCCTCTCGATTTGTGGTTGATTGAATAGCCAACTTAGGGCAAAAGCGTAAGTTAGGGGTGTGGTGAAAAGAAAAGAGCAAGTCAAGAAGTGCAAAAAAAATCTCCTTTAACCCATGGTGTTGAAAAAAGTGGAACCCCTACATACAAAAAAAAAAAAAAAAAAGAGAAAGACAGAATGAAAAAGAAAATAATCATGGAATAAAGTACAAAAGAAATGGGGTTTCCGAACAATCCATGGAAACTGAATAATGGGATGACTTATGAGCACTAAAGAAAATGATGAAAGAAGAGAAAAGGAAGTGATGTGAGCACCACATTTCATGAGGATGAAAGTCACTGAGCCGAAATGACCATACCTTGCACTGATCTCCATTATAAGCCTTGAAAAGACTTTTTGATCTTGAGTGAGTAGAAGCAATTGTCAATTGGAAAATACGGTCGAACCTATGGGTGAATCATGCATTGTGTTCTTCTTTGTGAGTGTGAGTGTTGCATTTGATTATGGAGCTTAAAATGATTGAACAATTGTGTGTGAGTATGGAATCATTCTTTGTGTGAGGGAATTTGAATACCTTAGCTGATCTTGAACTTGCATTTAAAACAACTATTGTGAGCTTGAGAATCTTTGATAATGGTGTTTCACAACTTGAGTCTTTGAGTATACAATTGATCCTTGCCTAAGTAAGTTGAGTCTCGTTGTGTACATTCATGATTGAGTCTTGTGTAGCACTGTTTGAGACATCATTTTTGAACTGCTGAACTTTAGTTTTACTTGAGGACAAGAAAAAGTTTAAGTTGGCGGTGTTTATGAGTCGACAATTTGTACTCGTTTAGGACTTTATTTTTATAGATTTAGTGTCCTCGAATGCATATGTTGTCTCAATAACGGATGGAAATCCCTAAGTTTCAGGTATTTGGAGTTTGTGGCAAAGCATGGACACTACTTGGCAAAAAGGAACAAGGTGGCTGAAAAGAACGAAGAAAAGAAGGAATGAGGATCGCATAATGCATTAGGCGAGTCGTCGAATGGCCTTAACCTCCCCTAAAGTTTCAGTGTGCTCAACCCTGAAGGAAAAGATCAAGTTGGCGATAAAAGGGAGCAGTCAGTGCATCGCAAAGCAGTTCCGCCAAGCAGTTCCCTATCGCCCAATGAATCAAAACGCGAAGATGTTGAAGGTAAAAGATGTAAGGCGATGAACCCGACTAAAGGGCGGATCGCCGAGTGTATCGGCGATCCTAACTAACTGTGCCGAGTGATCCTTCGCAGCACAAATTTTTGAAAACTGTAAATACTCATTTAATTTTTGTAGCTTAGTATCAAGTTGTAGAGAATTATTACTTAGACTTAGAAAATTTTCAATTTTTAGTTCTTAGAGATTTTGGGAGATATTGTTCTTGAGCTTGAAGGTTTTGAAGGTTTTCAACTCCAAGAAATTGGAACTGGGTATCCAAGAATCTTCATCTAGATGTGTTTAAAGACACTTTATATCGTACCCACTTGATGGAAACACTTGTTGGTATTGATTTCTATCTCTTTTTCATGTCTAGCTAAAACCCCAATTCTTGTGGTGTAATTTTGTGAATATGAGTTAAATTTCCTCTGGGTGTATTTCTTATTGTTAGTCTATTTGCTGTTTAAATGGAATTTTGTTTAGTAGTTGTGTTTGAACTTAATGGGATTGTAGTTGCAAATACGATTTTATCTTAGTGTTTTTGACTTGCTCGAGAGAGAGGTTTTAAAACTAAGACTACTAAACCGATAGCCAATGGTTATTGGGTCGTCGTAGGTTTAGCTCGAGAGAGTGAATCCTAGGCCTTCTCCCGCACATTCATCATGAGAGAGTGAATGGGCTAAGGCGGAGGTTTCACATAAATGCTGCAACTCGGTGTTTGAGAGAAACCGAGTTGATTCGGGGTAAGTTGCTCGAGAGAGAATTTACCCCCACTAAAGTCTAGCCTAGTTAAAAATATTCAGCGATGTACTATCAATAGCATTTACCCAATAGTATAGTTATCCCATATTCCAATCACATGCCAAGAATCCCATCTCCTTATCTCGCATCTTTATATTTTTTGCTATTTTTGTTCATTAGTTGAATACAAACCCCCATAATTGACACTCGTGTCACTTTTAAATTTTGTATGTTTTTATTTGTTAATGTTTATAACTATAATTAATTAGAACTTGATTTTACTTTTCTCTTAATTCTTGCAACCACTTCCTAGGGACTCGACCCCAACCCATTCGGTTGGGTTATATTACTATTGCACGATCGTAGACAGTTGAATTGGAAGTTGTGTCATGATTACATAAACATCACTCATGTCTAATGGAAATTCTACAAAGGATAAGTTTGAGGGTCAAGGTAAACCAAGGTTCAAGAAAAGGTTTTCCAACCAAGGATCTTCTAGTAATCCAAGGGTCAACAAAGATCTGGTGTCTAACCCTAGGCCTCAAGGAGGCAATAGTGGTGGATCTTCTATGGTGAGGCCTACTTGTGCCAATTGTGGAAAGAAGCATGATGGCAAATGTGTTGACGGCATGGGTGTGTGCTATGGTTGTGGTAAGAGTGGACAACAATTGATATATTATTCAACACGTATGGCCAAAGGGAGAGATAATAAGCAAACTCCCCCTAGTGGTTCAAATGTTGATGCTCCAAAGAAGAATCACTTCTATTCTCTTCAATCTCGAGGTGACCAAAAGAGTTCCCTGGATGTTGTGATGGGTTTGCTGCAAGTATTTTCTAATGATGTTTATGCATAGTTAGACACGGTTCCACTTTGTTATTTTTTACGCCTTTTGTGGCAATGAAATTTAAAATACTCCCCGATGTGTTAGAAGAACCTTTTTTCAGTGTCTACCCCAGTTGGTGACTCGGTAGTGTCAAAAATAGTCTATAGGAGTTGTCATATTTATTTGTCTCATAAAGTCACTTTGGTTGATTTGGTGGAATTGGATATGCTTGATTTTGATGTAATTTTGGGCATGGATTGGTTGCATGCATGTTATGCTTCAATAGATTGTAGGACCCACGTGGTCAAATTTCAATTTCCAAAAGAGCCAATTTTAGAGTGGAAAGGGGGGGATTCTATTCCTTGAGGTCAATTCATTTCATGTCTAATGGCTAGGAAAGTGATTTCCAAGGGGTGCATATATCATATTGTTAGGGTTATGGATGTTGAGTCCAAGGTCCCTTCTTTAGAGTCGGTCCCCATGGTAAGTGAGTTTCCGAAAGTCTTTCGCGATGACTGCCTGGCATTCCTCCGGAATGGGAAATAGACTTTGGCATTGATCTTTTACCGGATACACAACCCATATCCATCCCTCCCCATAGAATGGTTCATGCCGAATTGAAATAGTTGAAGGAGAAACTCAAGGACTTGTTAGACAAGGGTTTTATTCAACCAAGCATCTCTCCAAGAGGTGCTCCGGTATTGTTGATAAAGAAGAAAGATTGGTCCCTTAGGATATGTATTGATTACCGCCAATTGAACAAGGTCACTATAAAGAGTAAGTATCCTCTTCCTAGGATTGACGATTTGTTTGATCAACTCCAAGGGGCTAACTATTTCTCCAAAATAGATCTTCTTTCGGGTTACCATCAACTAAGGGTAAGAGGGGTTGACATTCCTAAGACGTCCATAAGGACCCGGTACGGTCACTATAAATTTGTGGTGATGTCATTTGGGTTGACCAATGCCCCGGCGGCATTCATGGATCTAATGAATACGGTATTTAGGCAATATCTTGATTCATTTGTGATCGTTTTTATAGACGATATTTTGATCTATTCAAGGAATGAGGGTGATCGTATGAAACATTTGACGGTTGTATTACAATTCCTTAAAGCCCACCAACTATATGTTAAGTTTAGTAAATGTGAGTTTTTACTACGGTCGGTTGCCTTCCTTGGTCATATTGTGTCAAGCAAGGGTATTGAGGTAGATCCTATGAAAACGGATGCGGTCAAAGGCTAGTCTAGTCCTCTAACTCCTACCGATATTAGAAGCTTTTCGGGTTTGACCGGTTACTATAGGAGGTATGTTGAGGGTTTCTCCTCCATTGCTTTTCCATTGATTACTTTGACTCAAAATAAAGCTAAGTTTGAGTGGTCGGAGGCTTGTGAGAAAAGGTGTCACGAGTTGAGTGATAGACTTACTTCCGTTCCGATATTGACCTTGACAGTGGGTACCGATGGGTTTGTGGTATATTGTGATGCTTCTCGAATGGGTTTGGGATGTGTCCTTATGGAACATGGTAAAGTGATTGCCTATGCTTCAAGGCAACTCAAGATCCACGAAAAAAATTATCCGACCCATGATATTGAACTAGAGGCGGTAGTGTTTGCTTTTAAAATATGGAGACATTACCTATATGGGATCCATGCGGATGTTTTCACCAACCACAAGAGTCTTCAATATGTGTTTAGCCAAAAAGACTTGAATCTCCGACAAACAAGGTGGTTAGAGCTTTTAAAGGATTATGACATAATTGTCCTTTACCACCCCGGGAAAGCCAATGTAGTTGTGGATGCCCTAAGTCGATTGTCCATGGGTAGTGTGGTTCATATAGAGGATGAGAAGAAGGAATTAGTTCGTGATGTACATAGGTTGGCCCGGTTAGGTGTCCAACTAGTGGATTTCAGCAAGGGTGGTGTCATGGTCCATCATGGTTCTGAATCCTCCTTTGTGGTAGATGTGAAGTCTAAACAAGGCCTTGATCTCATATTAATGGAGTTAAAAGAATCGGTACTCAACAAGTTCGTTGAGGCTTTCTCCCAATGGGGAGATGGGGTGCTTAGGTACCAAGGTAGATTATGTATTCCGGATGTTGATGGCTTAAGAAAAGAAATATTAGAACAGGCTCATGGTTCACGATATTCTATTCATTCGGGAGCCACCAAGATGTACCGTGATTTATGGGAAGTCTATTGGTGGAATGACATGAAAAAAAATATAGCGGGGTTTGTAGCCAAATATCTGAATTGTCAACAAGGTAAGGCCGAACATCAAAGGCCAGGAGGCTTATCCCAAAATATAGATATTCCCACTTGGAAGTGGGAGGATGTGAATATGGATTTTATTGTGGGTTTTCCTCGTACTCGAAGACAACATGATTCTATTTGGGTCATTGTTAATAGAATGACGAAATCCACCAACTTTATTCCTGTCAAGGTTTCCTTTTTGGCGGAAGACTATGACAAATTGTACATCAACGAGATAGTGAAGTTGCATGGGGTTCCCTTGTCTATTATTTCGGATCGGGGTACTCAATTTACTTCACACGTTTGGACGCTTTTGAAAAAAGGGCTTGGCACTAAGGTCAAGCTTAGCACGACCTTTCACCCTCAAACGGATGGTCAAACGAAACACACCATTTAAACCTTAGAGGACATGTTGAGGGCGTGTGTCATAGATTTCCAAGGTAATTGGGATGACCATCTACTGTTAATAGAATTTGCCTACAACAATAGTTACCACTCAAGTATTGACATGGCTCCGTTTAAAGCACGATATGGTAGGAGGTGTAGGTCTCTGGTTGGGTGGTTTGAAGTGGATGAAATTTCTCTAATCGGTTCCGAACTAGTTTATAAGGCCATTGAGAAGGTCCAACACATAAGAGAGAGGTTGAGGACGGCCCAAAGTCAGCAAAAGTCTTATGCCGACAATAGAAGAAGCGATTTAGAATTTGAAGTGGGTGATTGGGTCTATTTGAAAATCTCACCTATGAAGGGTGTGATGAGGTTTGGTAAGAAGGGGAAGCTTAGTCCCCGATATGTGGACATGTATCAAATCTTGCAACGTGTTGGCAAGGTTGCCTATGAATTAGACTTGCCAAATGAATTGGCTCCAGGTTACCCGATATTTAATGTTTCTACACTCAAGAAGTACATTGGTGATCCGTTAACCATCATTTCTTTAAAGAGATGATGAGAGCCTTTCCTATAAAGAAATTCCGGTAGAGATCCTAGACCGGCAAATTAAGAGGTTGAGAAAAAAGGAAGTAGCTTCCGTAAAGGTTTTATGGAGGAATAACTTAGTTGAGGGTGCTACATGGGAGGCCGAGGCCGATATAATGTCCTGCTATCCTCATCTTTTTCCTTCGACTCCTATTCAAGCTTGAGGTAAGTAGTTCCTCTTGACTTTTGGTGTTTAGGAGTCATGTATGTTGTATGTATGTTTCAATGATTACCTTATGTTATGCATGTTGTTGATGGGATTCATGTTTAGTGCAAATTGAGCGCTCACGAATTATATGTTTCTCATGTTGATTTGCATTTTAGTATGATAATGGTATATTTGACTTCATGAGATCATTTGATGAACATGCTTAGTTATGCTTGTGATGAAATGGCATATTGGCTCCCTCATGTTGTGTTGAGCTTGGTTGAGTTGGAGAAGGTAGTTCCTCCTATGTTTATATGAAATGGTGAATTTTATGCATAATGAGTTGTAGATGTAGTTCCTACTTCCTTGTGACTGCATTGATTATGGCTTGAGATGGAGTCGATGTTTCCTCCCATAGATTGTGCATTATTTCTATGTTGCATGCATGATGGGCTGCTAGTCTTGAGTCTTTACTTCCGTAAGGTATCTAGATTATCATTCGAGGACAAATGCCCCCAAGGGGAAGATAATGTAACACTCTGGAATCCAGTAGGCTACCATAGAGCTTAACGTGACTGCTAAGGTATCTTTCCGTAAATGTTTTAAGACTAAACTAAGCTAAAATGAAATGGGTAAACATCTAGGAAGAAGTTAAGGACCTAAGCTACCAAAAGGGAATGAAGGACAAACAATATTTTCCTAGGACCACTTGGTGATGGGCAGTAGCATAACCCAAAGGACATTGGCGACTAGACAAATGGACCTTCCTCGCTTAGTGGGCAGACTCCCCTTCACCTAGCTACTAGAAAATTGGGCGAGCTAGGTCGGGGCTCGTCAACCCACTTGGCGAATCATCCAAGGGTCTGCCCTATCGCCCAAGTGAATGTCTTCTTTAGGGAGCATTTTGTAATTTTAGGCGAGCCAAGGGTCCATTAGGTGTGTTTCCTAGTGCCCTTGGCAAGCCAAGGAGGGCCAAAGGGCAAGCTAAAACCTGTCATAAGCTGCTTTTAAAAATAAGTTATGGTATTTTCGTAATTCATCCAAGAAGTGAACCCGCACTATTATACTATCTTCCTAACAGGTATATAAAGCTTTTACAGTCAAATTTTCCCCAACTTAGTCACTTTTAAAGAATCAAAAAGTAAAACCCAATAACTACCCTCCTCTCTCAATATTTCTCTCTCTAGAATTCCTCCATTGAAGAACAACAAGAACTTGAAATCTAGGGCTCAATAATCCATCTTCTCAACTCCAATTCGTGGGTAAAGCTTCAATCAAGGTATGGGAGTATTGATTCATGGAGAGTTTTCCTCCATAAAGCCCTTCAACTCTTAATTTCAAATTGGTAGATTCTTCAAAAAGTAGGATTTTCAATCTAGCCATGGGTTGTTCCTAAAAACAATTTCAATGAGTCAATTGTCTTATATTATTGTTGATTTCTTGTTTAATGGTGATTTTTATATTAAAATCCCCCCATGAACCCATGAACCCATGAACTTCCCAATGACACCAATTTCATGAATTGTGATGGGTGTATTGATGCGAAGAGACTACTATGAATTGTTTCTATGGTATTGTAGTTATTGAATCCTTTTTTATTCATGCCTAATGTAGTATTTCTAGGTGTGATTCTGAGACATGATTCATGACCCTTGAGGGGGTGAAATTATGAAGATTTGTACAAGTTGATGGAAGTTGTGTATGAACTTATGATTCATTTAGAAAGTGAAGATCCTATGACTATTGTGTAAATTGTGGTATTGTTGAAAGATCATTCTCTCCTTACCCTTACATATGATTATGTATTAATTGTCTAGGATGATGATAATGTTGTTGTGTTGATTGAAAGGCTATTCTCATGAAATACGATGAACATAATGTGAAAGGCTTACTCACATGTTAATGACGATTCTAAAGTTGAAAGTTCATTCTCACCTAATTGAATCTATGAGTTATTTTATGAGTTGTATTAAATGAAGGGCAAGGTATTCCTTCACACATGTAATTGCAATTCAAGACTAATTATGTATAATTTGGGGAATAATGCTTAGCACTGAGTGGATATGGTAAATGAGGTAGAGGTCCTCCCATCAATACAATTGGCCGTGTCGTCTAAGTTATTCTGATGAGATGGAAGATCTTCCACCAATACAATAGGTCGGGTTTCTAGAAGCGATCTCCGTATCCTACAAGTACGTGCCCACATAGGTCTTTAGCTAGTGGATCCACCTAAATTTTAATACATGTAGTTCTACCTTAGGCAAGTAGGACACCTTCTTTGGGTGTGGGGTTACACGTCACCGGATTCCATGTATCTCACATGGTCTATGTCGGTTATGGCTATCTTCCCTATATGACAAGATATTGAATATGACACGAACTATACTTATGACTTCTTGATGAGTTTTACTTAGTAGGATCGGGGGTATGGGACTTCACTTTTACATTGCACAGGTAGACTTAGTAAGGTTTTATGGGATTGTTTCTTTATGCTATGATAAGACTTGAATGTATATATGTATGTTGAATGGATACTGGCTATGAATGACTTTCCTTATGTTCAAGTAATGTACATGATTATTTACTTATCTATGACTATTGACTATGATGAGGTTTAAAGATGATATGTATAACTAAGGTAGCTTCAAAGGAGTACTTAGTATGGTTGGTATTATGGGATGCCAACCATACTTTGCACAAGTGTTCCTAAGGGTTGCTAAGGTAATGGTTCTACTATGTTATGAGGATAAATGTGATTATGTATTGTGTTTTACCTTGAAAGTGCATGTTGATTTTCAAACTTTACAAATGCATAATTTTCAACTAAAATGTCCTCTTTATCATATTTCAAGGATTTTTATTCATGCTTCCATACTTAGTACATATTTGTGCTAACCCTTATTTCTTCTACATTTTTTATAACTGTAGGTTCCAGCTAGATGAGGTATACTTCCTATCTTGACTAAGGCTTGGATTGCTTATCTCCAAGACTTGTGGTGAGTCCTCATGGTGCGAGGACAAGATGTCATTCACTCCTAGTTACTTTCTTATATTCTACTTTTGAGACTTTTTCGATTGGAAAGGGTTGTGACTCTATTCACATTTTATTGTAGTAAATAGATTATGAGACAATGTCTAGATTCTTTTCGATTTTATGAAAGAAAGACTTTGATTGTAAAATTTTAAATTCTACATCATATCCATTTCCTATGTTTATGTATGCTAAGGGCTTGTATGGGACATTTCTGGGGTCAACTACGCCGTGTTACGTCTAGAGGGTACCCCTGGGTCATGACAATTTCACAATATACCTCTTTTTGTGGTCAACTTTGTGAGATGTGTAAACCTTGCTTGAACCCCTTTGAGCCTTATTCTTTTCTTGGAAGAAACATGAGCAATTGTGACCCCTCTTTATCCATTCACCCATAACTCTCAAGAAGTGTGGTTTGTTTGAATAGCCAACTTATGCAAAAATCCTAAGTTGGGGTTGTGGTGTAAAGAGAAGGAAAATCAAGAACTGTACAAAATTCCCCTTTGAACAATGGTCTTGAAAAATATGGAACCCCTCCATGTAAAAAAAAAAAAAGAAAAAAAAAAAGAAAGTAAAATAAAAAGAATTAAAAAGTTGTGAAAGTTGCAAAAGAAATAGGGTGTCCGGTACTCCATTGGAAGTTGAATAATGGGGTGAATTATGAGCATTATTAAAATATTGAAGAAAGGAAGAAAGTGATATTCAGACCACACTTCATGAGGGTAGCAACCACTGAGCCTAAATGGCCATACCTTTACACTTAGATCCATTACAAGCCTTTAAAAGACCATTGTGATATTGAGTGAGCTGAAACAAATGTTGATTGGAAAATTAGGACAAACCTATGGTTGAAATCATGCATCTGTTCATCTTTGTGATTGTGAGTCGTATGTGATTCCAAAACTATAAATTGTTGAAGACTTTTGTATGAATAGTGAATCATCTTTGTTGTGACGAAAATTGAGTACCTTTGTTAAGCTTCAACTTGAATTCGAAATGAGTATTGTGAACTTGAGCATCTTTGGTAATGGTGAGTCACAACTTGAATCTTTGAGTGCACAATTGATCATTCCATGAGTAGTTGAGTCTTTTGTAGCACTGTTTGAAAAAACTTTTTTGAACTGTTAAACTTGAGGACAAGCAAAAGTTTAAGTCAGGGGTGTTGATGCGTCCAAAATTTGGACTCATTAGGGCTTTGTTTATATAGATTTAGTGTCCTCATATGCTTCAACTGTGCCATAAACTGATGAAAAATGCTTGATTTTTAGGTATTTGGATTGAGGAACAAAGCAAGGACACTAATATGCAAAAAGGAACAGAATAAGCTGAAGAATTGAAGAAAGGCAAGCCTGGTGATCCCCAAGAGCGTTTGACGAATCACTGAATGGCTAGATCCACTGCCTAAAGTTCCAGTGTGCCAACCCTAAGGTAAGAAACCAAATCGGTGACAAGAAGGAGCAGTCACCGCATCGCTGAGCACTTCTGCGAAGCAGTGATAGATCGCCCAAAGTTACAAAACCCAAGGATGCTGAATGACAAGGCGAAAATGGTGATGGAAGAGATCAAAGGGTGGTTCATCGAGCCCGACTTACTTCACCGAATTCCTATTCGTAGCACTTTTTTGGCGACTATAAAAACGTTTTTGAAAATTTAGTTTAGTATCTATCTATGCATTAAAACCTATGCTGAGAAATTAACTTAGTTCTAGAAGATTTTTCTTTAGCGTTTTCTTAAGCTTTGAAGGAGTAAAGAAATTCACTTTTGAGAAATATGAAGTGGGTCTTTAAGATTCATCAAATTGGAGCATTGTAAAGATGAAATCACTGTTACCCAGTTGATGGATAATCAATTTGGTAACTATTTTTACCTTTTTATAATGTCTAGCTAAAACCCCAATTCTTGGGGTGTGATCATGTAATAATGGGATGAATTAGTTTATAGGTATTGCTAATTGTTACTTTAAATACTATTTAAAAATTAGTTTAATCATTAATTGTGGTTTAATTTAAGAATTGTAGTTGCAAATGCAGTTCTATATTTGTCTTCTTGGCTTGCTTGAGAGAGAGATTTTAGAACTAAGGTTTTTGATTGATGCTTTGTGGGTATTGGGTTGATCTGAGTTTAGCTTGAGAGAGTAAATCCTAAACCTAATCCCACATATTTAGCTCGAGAGAGTGAATGGATTAAGGTGTGGGCTGCTCTTAATTTCCATGCTTGTTTTTGTTCGAAAGAAATCACTTGATTCGGGGTAATTGTTCGAGAGAAAACTACTTCCCTTATAGTCTAGCCTACTCACTAATATCTAGTTATTTACTAATAGTTGAAATTACCCATATGCCTATATTTGCCTATAATCGATCACATTCCAAGAATCCGTCTCCATATTGTGAATTTGAAGAGTTTGTGACTGCTTATAGTTGATAGTTAAAACCAAAAACACCCATTTGACATTCGTGTCTCCCCTTTTACTTGATCATGTCTTTAATCGATAATTTTTATTCTTATAGCTGATTAGATCACATTCATACTTTCTAATTGAATTTAATACACGTACCGCTCCCTGTGGGATTAGACCCCAACTCATTTAATTGGGTTTTATACTGATTTTCGATCGTTGACACTTAGAATTGGATGAAGTGTGCTAGAAATGTTAAATCACTAACTTCTTTGGCTCGTGACCTCTCACTTGGTCCCTTGCTTAGACTACTAGATTTGGAGGTATTACATTATCTCCCCCTTGGGAACATTCATCCTCGAATGGAATTCTAGACACGTCATGAAGGAAAAGACTAAAATCTAGCAATCCATTATGCATTTAATTGCATAAAAATGCACATATCAAGGAGGAAACATCGACTCCAAGCTAAACATACTCAATGCGTCATAAAGAAGGTAAGAACTAGACCTAGCAAACCAATATGTATGAAATTTCAAGATTTCTTATATTTAAGAAGGAACTATCATCTACAAGCTAAAAGCATGCTCAACATCATCTCATGGAGCCAATATTCAATCTATTCTCAGAAGCATATATCCAAGAAGGAATTATCAACTTCAAGCTAAAGAATGTTCAACAATTCATTTCATGAAGTCTATAGGAAGCTCAGACTCAATGCACAACAACATGAGAAAAATCAATCATGCAAACTCATTTTCTTTCAAAATACAAGTGTTTTTTAACATGCATAAAAAGGAAATCATGTGAATATCTGAAACACATGGCTCCCAAACAAAGAGTAAACTATGAGGAACTCATTACCTCAAGCTAGAGTGGGAGTAGAATAAAAAAGATGACGGTATTGAGACATCATATCAGCGTCGACCTCCCAAGTAGCACCCTCATCTAAATGAGTCCTCCACAACAAATTTATGGAAGCAACTTATTTGTTTCTCAACTTCTTGACTTGCCGGTCAAAAATCTCAACCGAAACTTCCTCATAAGAAATATTTTCATCAACTCCAAAACCTTCTAAGGGAACTATGAATGTCGGATCTCCAACACATTTCTTTAACATAGAGACATGGAAAACCGGATGCACCGATGCCAACTCATTAGGGTAACCTAGTTCATAAGCAACCTTACCAACACATCTCAAAATTTGATATTGGCCCACATAACGGGGACTAAGTTGCCCTTACTTATTAAACCTCACTTCACCTTATAGGTGAGATTTTCAAGTAAACCCAATCTTCAATATCAAACTCATGTTCTCTTCTTCTAAAATCAGTATAGGACTTTTGTCTACTTTAGGTTGTTCTCAACCTCTCTCTAATAAGATAGACTTTTTCCACATCCTCTTTACTAACTCGGGTTCTATCAGGGCAACTTCACCAAACTGCAAACTAACCTACAGTAGATTTACACCTCCTACCACAAAGAGCCTCAAATGGAACCATACCAATACTAGAGTGATAGCTATTAATATAAGTAAACTCAATCAATGGTAAATGGTCATCCCAATTTCCCTTGAAATCGATGACACATGCTCTCAAGATATCCTCTAAAGATTGTACAGTACGCTCCGCTTTCTTATCGATTGAGAATGAATAGTCATGCTAAGCTTAACTTTAGTACCAAGACCCTTTTGGAAAGACTTCCAAAAGTGAGAAGTAAATTGAGTACCTCTATCGGATATAATGGACAATGGCACTCCATGCAACCTTACCATTTCCCTCAAACACAACTTAGTATAATCTTCCTCTGAATGAGAAACTTTGACTGGAATGAATGGATCGATTTCGTAGGAATACCAATGTGTTGGTATAAACCTCCCAGTTTCTGATGCTCAACTTTCACTTGTTGGCAATTAGGAAACTTAGGCAGAAATCCCACAATATCCCTCTTCATCCCATTCGACCAATCGATCTCCCACAAATCACGGTATATCTTGGTGGCTCCTGGGTGAATGAAATACTAAGAACTATGAGCTTTTGACAAGATATGTTCCCTTAAGTCATCAACATTCAGAATACACAAACGAATTTGATATCTAAGTATACCATCTCCCTATTGAGAGAAAACCTCAACCAACTTTCTAGTTAAGTACTGCTTCTTTAAATTCTACCAAAATTGGATCAAGACCTTGCTTGGCCTTCACATCCACCATAAAAGATGATTTTGAGCCATTATTAATCATAACACTACCCTTGGTGTAATTCACTAACTAAACCATTCGGGCCAATCTATGTATTTCTTCGTAGCAATTCTCTTTTACCTTCATCTATATGGGCAACACTACCCATAAGTAATCGGCTAAGAGAATCGCTACTACATTCTCCTTACTGGGGTGATACAGAACACTCTTATCACATTCACAATAACCCAAGCTACCTTCTTTAGCGAAGATTCAAATCTTTCAAATTAAACACATATTGTAGACTCTTGCTGTAGGTAAACACATCTACATGCACACCATACAATTAATGCCTCCATATATTTAAGCCAAAAACAAATGCCGCTAGTTCAACATTGTGGATTGGATAAAACCTTTCATGGATTTTAATTTGCCTTGACGCATAGGTAATAAATTTCCCATATTGCACAAGCACACATCCTAAACCAATTCTCGAGGCATCAAAATAAACAACAAAACCATTTGTCCCTTCCAGTAAGGTCAATACAAGAGTGGAAGTATGTCTATTTTTTTATTCATTAAAAGTATTCTCAGAAGCTTCGGACCATATGAACTTGGGTTTATTTTGAGTAGAAGTTGTCAATGGAGAGTCAATTGAAGAAAACCCCTCAACAGACCTTTTGTAGTAACCAGCTAACAGCAAGAAACTTTTAATATCCGAAGGTGATACAAGTCTAGGCCAATCCTGACCGCATCTGTCTTCTTAGGATGTACCTCAATACCCTTACTTGAAACAACATGGCCAAGAAAAGCTACGAACCTTAGCCAAAACTCACATTTTTTAATCTCCACAAAGAGTTGTCAATCCTTCAGAATTTGCAACACAATCCTCAAATGATCAATATGCTCATCCTCAATTCTTCAATAGATCAATATGTCATCAATCAACACTATTACAAAAATATCAAGGTATTTCCTAAGAATCTTATTCATCAAATCCATAAATGTCGCCAGAGGCTTCGTCAAACCAAATGACATCAAAAAAAACTCAAAATGACCATACCGAGTTGTAAAAGGCATTTTAGGAACATCATCTTCTTTCACCCTCAATTAATGATAACTAGATTATACGTCAATCTTAGAAAAGTAACTCGCTTCTTGGAGTTGGTCAAATAATTCATCTATCCTTGGAAGATGATACTTATTCTTAATGGCGACCTTGTACAACAACCGGTAGTCAATACACATACAAAGTGAACCTTCTTTCTTCTTAACAAACAAAAGTAGACCACCCCATGGAGAGATACTCGGTCGGATGAAACCCTTATCTAAAAAATTATTAAATAGCTCCGTTAATTCCTTAAGTTATGCCGTAGCCATTCTATAAGGAGGAATAGAAATAGGCTGAGTATTTGGGAGAAGGTCAATACCAAAATTTATTTCCCTTTCGGGAGGAATACCAGGTAGATCATCTCGGAACACTTCCTGAAACTCTTTAAAAATGGGGACCGACTCAAGATTAGGGGTTTCAGATTCCATATCCTTCACCCTAACTAGATGGTACAAGCAACCCTTAAAAATCATCTTTCTAGCTATAAGACAAGAAATAAACCGACCTTTTGGAATATAATTTCCACCCTTCCACTCTACGGTAGGCTCATTCCGGAACTGAAACTTGACTACACAAGTTCTACAATAAATAGAAGCATAACAAGAGTGTAACAAATCCATCCGAAGAATGACGTCAAAATCTATCATATCAGGCTCTACCAAATCAACAAGAGTAATTCTCTTGGATAAGGAAACGCAACGCTTTCTATAGACCCTCCTAGTTACCAGAGAATCGCATATAAGGGAAGAGACACGAAAGGGATCTAACAACACAATAGGAAGCATATCGCCGAATGTTATAGAGGCTAAGAACTTAGTTTCAGGGGAAAAAGTTCTATCACAAATACATTTGGTGATTTACCGAGTCAGTCGTCGAGCTCAACTAAGCTTGTCGAACTGCCTCTCGTGCCATATTTATACACCTGCTTTGAATTTTTAGTGCACAACTTATGTCAATAAAATTAATATTAAGACCCGAGCCTACACCTTGGACGTTACCGATACTCGAGAACTATTGCTACTCATTAAGAGAACACTCATCAAGGTTGCATACAGGCAGAATACTTACTCAAGCATAGATAAGCATTAAATTGAAATTAACATTTAGAAACAGTTTACTGAATCTCAAAACTTCATTGAATATACTGAGTATGAAAATAAATTTTAAATAAAACATGTGAAACTGAAAGACTCTCCAATATTGTATATCAATGAATCCTCTACTATATATAGAAGAGTGTCATAAAAGACCCACGGCTACTCAAAATGTTACTAATACTAACAACTCATAAAATTGGAATCCTTTGAAAGCAAGGAGGTTTTACTCAAATGTTGGCGAGCAGACGAAGTAATCTTAACGAACTCATATTGAGGATCCTAAAAACCTTTATCTGCATTATAAAAAGATACATGTCGAATGACATCAATTTATGAAATGTACGAGTATGTAATATGGTCGAATAATAAATAACTGAATGAAAGGGATGTAGTAGATATAGATATATACTCAACTGAATGTAAAGAAATAAAGGAGTAAAATCATTTAAAACTTTACAAAATACTGTCTCATCTGTAAACTCAACATAATAAGTGATATATAAAAATACACTTTAACTCTATTGAGAGATTATCTAATCGACAACCATCACTACGAGCAACATGATGATAAAGCTTCTCGCTCACACTGCCAAAACTGTCATATACCTTGTCAGGGTATATAACTCCTTAACTAAGTTGATCCACTAATGTATTCTTAAAAATAAAAAGGGAATCATCTATAAAGATAGGTATGATCCTTTACCTATGTTGGCATACATGGTTTATGGGGGCTGGGAGTTTTTTGAACTCTCCCCCATATCGATGCTCAATACTAGTCCCAATAATATATACTCATGCTCATATGTTTATAAACATAACTCTTCCTATGCTTTGAGATAATTTTTCAAAGTACCCTCTTAAAAGATGTAACTGCTCTTGAAATATCTTTAGAACTCATAAATCATTTAGAAATCAAAGTTTTTCTTTTATCAATATAAAAACTTATACCTTTTGAAATACATAGTTCCCTTATACTCGTACTTAATTCATACTTGTAAACTCTTTCTAAAAAATACCATACTGCTTAACCATTAATGGCATATTAGATATCATATTGCTTAAACATTTATGACTTACCTAGATATCATACTGCTTAAACATTGATGTCAGACTAATCATGTTTTAGAAACTCACTCTCAAAACACATATTTAACTTTCTCAAAAACTCAGTTTAAACTAAAGTGTTGGCTTTAAAAAGCTTTTCAAAGTTTATAACTCAAATTAGGGTTCATGCTGAAATATAGACATGAAAAAATTAACTCACGGATCTCAATAATAATATAGAAACTTAATCATTAGGAATAGAATTTTTAAAAGAACCATGAACTCAAGAATTCAAAACAACTTATCTCAAGAACACTAAAATTTAGGATTAGAATCCTAGATTTTTCTTTTACTAATTAGATAGAAGATGTAAGGCGTGAGCACGAACTATTCTAACACTATGATATCCTTACATACTTGGAAGAACAAGGTTATTGAAGAATCTTGATGAGGAACTTGATTAGAAGAACCCTAGCTTGAAGGTAAACGATCAAGAAAACCTTTCTTGAGTTTCTTGAATTAGTTTCTTGAAATCTCTATGAAAAAGAATTATGATTTTCATTAGTGATTCATAATTGTATGGAGGAATTTTGAGTTTGAAATAATGAAATTCTTAGAGAAGGACTTACCTTGAAAAAGATTGAAGAAACTTGAATGGAGACTTCCACTTTGATTTTTCCTTAGGGTTTGAGATAAAAGAGAATGATAGATTAAAAGATGAAAATCTCATTGTTTTGAGCCTTTTACTAGCCAAGAAATTTGTTTAGGGTTATTTTGGAGGTAAAAGACAAAAACAACCATTTTGACTGTTTTTTCGTCTACTAATTTCTAACAGCACTGTATGAGGTTACTAAAATGGTCATAACTTTTTACTAAGAAATTGGATTGACGTGAAATTAGTGGTGTTGTAAATTAGATTCAAATATCAATAATTTGATAGGTTATGGGCCACATAACTCTTTATATTTTAAGAGATATGGTCATTTGAAATTGACCCGAGTAGAATCGTACATCAAAACTAAATCGATAAGGATACATCAAGAACACTTATCAAGAACTCATAAAAAAATTAAATTGCTCAATAATTCTGGACAGATTCGCAAAATAAACTTATTATTGGTGTGTGGGTGAAAAAAGCCAACACTATGGAAGCTTACATACCTCAAAGAACTAGGTTGTTGGCGAAATCTTGAATTTCTTTAACGAACGCATGAAACTTTGAACTTTTTCTCCTCTTGAATCTTCTCTCTAAAATCCTAAATGTTTTGGGGATGAATGAAACTGGTTCTAATCAGTTTAGACCCTTAATTTGGTGTAATTACTATTTACAATAAGTGGGGTAAGGAAAACACTGAAATGCCCCTCATATTTTCCCGTAACTTTCCTTAGATAGACATCCTGATTTCAAATGGGCATATCTCCCTCATACGAGCTCAAAAATTAGCAAACACGATGGTGTTGGAAAAAGGACTGAAAGATCTTTCATTTGATATCTTGTGGATCTCCTAACTCATCTTGTACTGAAAGTTATGGTCGTTTGAAATTGACCCAAAACATAGAAGAACCTTGGAATGACTTGAAGGAATTCTCTTTAGTTCTTTTTGGAACTCAAGGTGCTACATCTAGCAAGTCTAACACTTAAGAAAATTTAAATTCCTTGATAAAATCTTACTCGCAACGAAGAATGGTTCGAGTTTTAGCTCAAAAAAATTCTGGAATGTTACATTATCGCCCCCTTGGGATCATTTGTCCTCGAATGACAGATGGACTGGCTATGGAATGGGGTAACTCTCACTATCTCATTTGTCGAATGAACTTTCCTACTAACAAAGGTTGGACTGATTCATAAAAAGAGTTAGGACCTTTTATAGCACCTAAGTTAAGAACGATGTTGTTGTGAACATAGTCACACTGTCTCTGAAGTTACCTTATCTTAAACAAAGGAAATTTGGGCAGGAAGTAAGAATAGGAATACCCTGCCTGGGGTAATATGACTGCTAGCCGTTAAGCTTAGCAACACTCCTCAACTACGCTCTTCTTTCTCTATACCATACATCATTGGCTTCAACTCATAGTTCCCTCAAGGGTACATGTCTTCTCTTACCGAGCCTTGAGTCTAACAACACACTCTTACCATATTCAAGCTTAACCCAAATCCAAAGGTTTGGGTTCTGTACCTCTCTATATGGAGTCTCATCCCAAGAACATTACTCTTTACTACCTCATTTATTCAACATTGGGCTCATATCAAGAACTACATCATGTTTAACAATACGACATTCAAGCTTAGTATTCTAACAACTCCATGGACTCCTACTAACCAACTCCCTACGAAATTTTCATTCTCTCATCATCCTTGCCATACGAACTAGGATTTGTACATTACTACTCGAAACCAACTAACGGCTCTCATTTAACTATTTCTCATAGTAAAATCGCATCTTCCTTTTTCTCCTCACTTATAACATGTACATGTGTTGAATAAAAGAACAAAGTATTTATGAAGTGATAGATCTATTCTAGGCTTATGATTTGTTTTAGAGGGTCATGTTTTTCAGAAGGTTATATAACTGATTAAATAATTAGGTATGATAAGTGGGCAAATAGTACTTCAGTTGTCAAAAGGGGATGTAGAACAGTTTAGAGATGATGAAATAGATTCATAGCTTCCAAGTGTCAGCTTTAGACCTAAGAGGGAGATGATTAAATGAGAAATCAAGTGCAGTGTTGAGAATAAGATAGTAATGATCTCAAAAGAGTACGAGAGATATATTTTCATAAGTCTTTTTAGTAGTGGAGTGATGTTAGAAGGAGAATATTCATTTTCTCATCGTGATAGTCTCCTCTAACACGATGACACGTCAACATCAACATCAACTCTATTCCGGTAGCAATATGTACTCTATCTCATCTTGACTAGCAAATCTTTCTCTTATCACGAACTCTCTACAACCTTATTATTATTCTTTATTCGACTCATAAAGAAACTCAGCACTTATAACTGACCGGGTGCATGATTTCAATAACATAATATGCCCATCAATGTCTATTTTCCTTAGATTTCTTTACCTCTAACTCGTGGAGCCTTCACTACTACTGCTCATAATCTCATAACTCATGCTACCTTTATGGATAAACATGTTACCTAAGCTCTAGACATACTTCTTCATAAGGATCTCAGCTGAAATAGGGCTTAGAGAAAAGAGTACAACTCGCTTTTAGCTTGAACGCACAATTCATATGAGCATGAGCTCATTCGTTGGAACTCAACACTTAGTTGACTCATAGTCTTCTCCCAGGCCCCTTTGGAGTCTCACGACTTCCTCAAGATTTTGATAAGTGCAACTCATTGATAAAGAACTAAACTTGCTTTTCAACCACCTCTAGTATGAGAGTTAGTCAAATGGATAGGAGAACGCACAAGTTAGAATAAGTCTCTATTACATATCTCTATTGCACCATTAAAAGTACGAAAGAAGGGAAATTTTTCTTAAATGTCTGTAGTCCCTCATTTATATAAGTGGGGCCCTCAAGACCATAGAAAAGACCCTACTAACATGACTTCATAGACACCCTAGGATGCTTGAACTTTGTCCTCTGATATCAAGTTTGTCACAACCCGAGCCTACACCTTGGACGTGGCCGGCACTAGAGAACCATTGATGGTCCCCAAGCGAACCCTTATCCTGGCTGACTACAAGAGGAAGACTAACTCAAGCATACATAAGCATTAAATTGTAACATTTAAAAATAGTTTACTGAATCTTAAAACTTCGTTGAATATAAAGAGTACGAAAATAAGTTTTAAATAAAACATGTGAAATTAGAAGACTTTCCAAAACTGTATATCTATGAAGCCTCTACTACATATACACATGCATCAGGACAAGACCCACAACTACTCAAAATGTTAATAATACTAACAACTCATAAATCTAGAATCCTCTGAAAACAAGAAGGTCTTACTCAAAACCTGGCGAGCAGATGAAGTAATCTCAAAGGACTCGTGTTGAGGATCCTAAGAACCTGTATTTGCATCATAAAAGGATACAGGTCGAATGAAATTAGTACATGGAATGTACAAGTATGTAATATGGTTGAATAACAAATAACTGAATGAAAGGACTGTAGTAGACATAGATATATACTCAACTGAATATAGAGAAATAAAGGAGTAAAATCATTTAAAACTTTACAAAATACTCTATCATCTCTGAACTCAACCTTATAAGTGATATATAAAAATAAACTTTAACTCTATTGGGAGATTCTCTAACCGAAAACCATCACTATGAGCAACATGATAATACATCCTCTCGCCCACGCTGACAGAATTGTCCTATACCTTGTCGGGGTGTAGAAATCCTCAACTAAGTGGATCCACTAAGCTATGCTTAAAAAGTAATAAGGAATCATCTAAAAAGTATGATCCTTTACCCATGTTGGCATACATGGTTTATGAGGGTTGTACGTTTTCTGAACTCACTCCCATATCAGTGCTTAATACTACTCTCAATAATATATACTCATGTTCATATGTTTTAAGACATAACGCTTCCTCTGGTTTGAGATAATTGCTCAAACCACCCTCTTAAAAGAGGTAACTACTCTTGAAATATCTTTTGTCATACTAATCGTGTTTTAGAAACTCACTCTCTAAACTCATCTTTAACTTTCTTAAAAACTCAGTTCGAAACTTAAGTGTTGGCTTTAAAAAGCTTCTCAAGATTTATAATTCAAAATAGAGTTCATGCTAAAATATATACATGAATAAATTAACTCAAGGGTCTCAATAACAATATAGAAACTCAATAATTAGGAATAAAATTTATAAAAAAAACATGAACTCAAGAACTCAAATAAACTTATCTTAAAAACACTCAAATCTAGGGGTAGAATCTTAGATTTCTCTTTTACTAATTTGAAAGACGATGTAGTGGGTGAGGAGAAACCGGTCCAACACTATGATATCCTTACATACATAGAAAAACAAGGTTCTTGAAGAATCTTGAAGAGGAACTTGGTAAGAAGCCTTGAACCCTAGCTTGAAGGTAAACGATCAAGAAAACCTTTCTTGAGATTCTTTAATAAGTTTCTTGATATATCTATGGCCAAGAATTATAATTTTCATTAGTGATTCATAATTGTATGGAGGAATTTGAGTTGGAAAGAAAGAAATTCTTGGAGAAAGACTTACCTTGAAGAAGAATCATGAAAACGATTGAAAGAATCTTGAATGAAGTCTTCTACTTTGATTTTTCCTTTCGGTTTTACCCTAGGGTTTTAGAGAAAATATAATGATGGATTAAAAGATGAATATTGGATTGTTTTGAGCCTTATATTAGTCAAGAAATTCTTTCAGTGTTTTCTTGGAGGTACAAAGACAAAAATGACCCTTTTTAACGTTTTCCCTTCGACTAATACGTAACAACACTGTATCAGATTACTAAAACGGTCATAAGTTTGTTCTAAGAAATTGAATTGACGCAAAATTTATGGCATTGGAAAGTAGACTCAAATACCTTTAATTTTCTAGGCTATGGGCCAAGTAACTCTTTATATTTTAAGAGATATAGTTGTTTGAAGTTGACCCAAGTAGAATCTTACATCAAAATTTAATCGATAAAGAAACTTCAAGAATACTTATCAAGAACTCATCAATAAGTTAAATTTCTCAATATTTATGGAATGATTTGCCAAAGAAACTCATGACTGGCGCGTGGGTGAGAAAACTCAACACTATGGAATGAATAAAACTAATTCTAATCGGGTTAGACCCTTAATTGGGTGTAATTTTTATTTAGATGCTAGGAAAAGACTAAAATACCCCTCAAGATTTTCGGGTAACTTTCCATAAAGGAACAACCTGACTTCAAAATGGCATATATCCCTCATACGAGCTAAATAATTAGCAAAACCGGCAGCGTTGGAAAGAGGACTCAAAGAACTTTCATTTGATATCCTGTGGGTCCCCTAGCTCATCATCTACTGAAAGTTATGGTCGTTTGAAGTTGACCCAAGTAGCATCTTACATCAAAACTTAATCGATAAGGAAACTTCAAGAACACTTATAAAGAGCATATCAAGAAATTATATTGCTCCATATTTATAGAAAGATTCTCCAAACAAACTCTTGATTCGTGTGTGGGTGAAAAAACAAACACTATGGAAGCTTACATACCTCAAAGAACTAGGTTCTTTGAGAAATCTTGAATTTATTGAACGAATGCGTGGAACTTTCAACTTTTTTTCCCCTTGAAACTTCTCTCTAAAACCCTAAACGCTTTTGGGGATGAATGAAACTGATTCTAATTAGGTTAGACCCTTAATTGTGTGTAATTTGCGTTTAGACTAAGTCGAGGTAAGGAAAAGACTAAAATACCCCTCCTATTTTCGAATAACTTTCCTTAAATAGACAGCCTTCCTTGAAAAGGGCATATCTCCCTCATACGAGATGGAAAATTAGCAAACACGGTGGCGTTGGAAAGAGGACTCATAGATCTTTCATTTGATATCTTGTTGGTCTCCTAACTCATCCTGTACTGAAAGTTATGGTCGTTTGAAGTTGACCCAGAACATAGAAGAACATAAGAATGACTTGAAGGAATTCTCTTTAGTTCTTTTTGGAACTCAAGGTGCTACATTTAGTGACCTTAACACTTAAGAAAATTTGATTCCTCGATAAAATCTTACTCTCAACGAAGAATGGTTCGAGTCTTAGCTCAAAAAATTTCTCGGGTGTTTTTATTAAAGACATATTCTATGCAATTAACACCTAGCCCATATCACTACCAACCCTAGGGTACTCAGACTTCCCCCTTTTTATCTCAAATCGACCAATCAAAGTCTTTTGCCTTTGATAATGACGCTACCCACTCTATCATTGGGCAAATTCAGTTGTTCCATACAAATTGGGTTACTCAAACTTCACCCACACTAGACCGAACATGCTACAACTACACACCCGCAATTTCAAGCAATTTAAACACAAAATTCAACATATAGGGGCCAATTTTTTTTTTTAATACGATCATACAGTAGCCTTTAGTTCAAAATCAAACAAATAGGCAAGATTATGCAATAGATCTAACAATAATACAAGCATGCATTGCAAATGGCTATAAATCAAATCATGTTCGGGACACCAACCGAGCATGCATAGCAAATGGCTAGAAATGAAATCAAGGGAGTAAATACGAAAAAATACACAAATTTCCACCATGCAATTACACCGATGGGCTAGCCTGTTGGAAATTTAGGCGAACTGAAGGTCCACTCTGCAAGTCGCCGAGTGGCTTTGACGAGTACCACCTTTGCTTTCCTTCAACTTTTTCAGCTTTTTTGGTCCTTATTGCCTTCCTTGTTTTCCTTCATTGCTGCAAATTAACATTTTATCATCAGTTTAAGGAATAAAATAAGCATTGAGGACACTAATTCCTTACATATTAAGCCCTAAATGAGTTGAAATACCCGACTGATCAACAACCTCCGTGTCTTTCTTTTCATTTTCACTCACACGCTTAGAGTTGTACGGAGTGAATTTTGCTGCTTAGAAGGCTCAATTATCAACAAACCTTTTTCCTTTTAAGGAGGGTTGGAGGAGTGGTGTCGGAGTCTGAGTCAAATGACAAAACATTTTAAAAAACAGGGATTTTTATTTTGGGCATTTCGTATAAAGCATAGTATTTGAAAATAAACATCAAGAGGAGGTTAGTTGAAAAAAATTCATAAAAAATGATACTTGAAACAAGTTCAGTGAGCCTCATCTAATAGGTGGACGATAGATTTAACAGGTTAGGTGAGCTCAAACAAGCTCGCCCAAGTGTACAAAACTAAAATTAATTTTACTTAGGCATGAAGGGTGATATCCAATCCAACTCACCGATTCGTCGTTATGGTCTTGCAAGCTAAGACAAGCCCGCTGAGATTGATAATGAAATAAAGTTTAGGACTATGTACAAACGGCGATGCTAGCCAAACTCAGTGATTCACCGAGATTATTTGGAAAACTAAGACAAGCCCGCCAAAACTGACAATACCCAAGAAACAATTTCTCAATAAAAATACGATGTGGGACATACTCGGCGATTCCCTTAATCCCTTTGACAAGCTCACCAATCAAGTAATTTAAGCCTAATGCAAAATTTTCAAAATTAAAAACCAAAATCCAACACCTACCCAACACTAAAACAACTTAATAGGCTACCCATATACCAATTTTACCCTTGGGTACTCATATTTTCCACAAACTAATTAAAGTGTTGCCAAATCAATAATTTACCCTTAAGAAAGACATCACTCTATCTATCATTAGGTGAAAAAAAGAGTAAGGACAACACAAGGCTAACTGGACTTCACGCAGGAAATTTTCAAAGAAAACCCATGCTAATCATCAGTCCATTTTCAATTAACAACACACACAATAAAATATTAGCAATGTTGGACACAAAATAAACAATTCTAAGACATGGTCTATATTCAATCGACTAAGATAAAGCAACCCACATGATTTATACTACAAATTAGCAATATCAATAGTTAACCTAACATATGCACCAATTTCATGCAAAAGTAATAAAAGTGAACTCAAGAACCAACGTCAATGATTAATGATCCTCGAACAATGAGGGATGAAGGTTTTGGGTCGAGAATCACAAGCAGTATACCATATGACGTAAGCAAATCGAAGCAAAGAAGACTCGGACGAGTATTTAGGCTAAGTGCATAGAGTCTATAAAGTTTCAAAAAGATTAAAGGATTCCCTTCTAAAAGCAAAAAGACTCTTGACCTTTTGTTGTCGAGAGCATTCGACAGTTTTCTACTAACATCGCCGAATGAACTTATAAGCTCACAAAGGATACATGTACAAATACCCAAATTGAAGTTCAACTCGAAAGACCCAATTTAATTTGCCCAATGTCATTCGGCTAATCACTGAACAAGTCCCTGTAAGCCGAAGTTGACAGTACCATTTTTCAAATTACATTGCAAAGAATGCAAACATGAAGACGTCCGCCTGAGTAACTCGATGGATCATCGAATGAAAATTTGCATCGCCCATTATGTCATGTTATTTCAACCTACACATACAACACATGTTATGAAAATCAATAAAATAAACTTCGTTTGGGTCACAAGATGCTCCTTATTTATCATCGTGGTAGGACCTAGTTCTTACTCATCAAATATCATTCTTAGGATTGGGGATGGTATCACTATGTAAAGTTCCTTGCTGCTTTGTATTTAAATGAGTGGAGATTTGGCACATCTAAGTTCCAACTTTGTTAATTGACAAAGAGTATGAAGTAATCATTTTAGTCAAAGTGGACAAGTAATTTTTTAAGTCCTTTAATAATTTGTAGAACACTTCAATCTTATAAGCATACTAGGAAACATATCATTCGTTCGATTCCTTTGCGGTGCCACTGTCTCTTTTTGGTTTTGATGGTAAGGAGGCTTTATGTATCTATTTTTGTCAACTTCACAATCTATCCAATTATCTCATGTATCTCGCTAATCTCTCCAGTCATTATCCCTTTCTTTAGTCCAACCTAAGTTCCCGCTTGGTTTAGGATAGTTCGGATAAGAACCCCTCATTTTTTCCATGTATCACACTTCTTCATTGTATAATGCCTCTAATTTGGCATAATCTGGTACTTCTGACTACTTGTAGTAACTATGTTTACCGATATCCATCCACCCCCATGACATGTTTGATTAACAAGTCACATAGAGTCATCATCTTTGCCATATTACTATCACGCTCTTAGTTCATATCCATATTCTCCTTGCTCATACCCAATTATAGAGAAGATACTTGATCCTCTCTAACAAGCCATGCTCAGTTTGTCTTGGGTGTATCATCAAGCAACATTGTTGCCACATCAAACGGTTGTTGCATTATCCCTCTTTTGATAAGTTGATCTCCAATTCTTATTTTACTTTATCAAGGCTATGATAGAAATGTTATAGCAATAACTTGTCTGAACTTCCTGTGTCAGACATTGTAACACCAATTTTTTAAATCTCAACAAAGTCTCATAAAGAGGTTCTCCTTCTACTCTCTTGAAATTCTTGATGATATATCTGGGTTTAACCATCTTCGAAGGAAGGAAAATCTTTCAAGGAACGTTTCTATAGTTCCTCCCATGAAGTACTGGAATCATTTGTTAGGTCGTCCATCCTCATGGTTGTTATTAGATGAAAGGGAAAAAACCTCAAACTTTATGGATTCTTGTGAGATGTTCTTAAAGATTAAAGGCCCACAAATGTCCACAGAATTTCAGAGATATTCATGAGGGTCTTCCTGAGAAAGACCTCCAAACATTCCTTTCATCCGAAACAATTGCAACATATATCTGATTACATAAAATGTATATCTCCTAGTAGTAGGAATTAACTAGATTTCTCATGTACTTTTGACGACATTAACATACATAGCGTTCATATTTCCCATGTTATCATTCTACCCATAGTGACTAGAATCATCACTTAAATTCTCACTCATATTTCCACCTGCCAAAACGGGCACAACAACAACCAAACAACAATGTTTTCAACTACAAAAAAACAATTTCACAAATTGAATTCTTAGCAACTACTCCCTAACAGAAGTGCCATTTTTTATAACACTCAAATTACTAACTAAAACAAATAAATGAGTAAGTAATCCCTAGAAAAATAAATACCCAACAAAAGAGTTGTGGTCGAATCCCACAAGGAGTGATCTAAATGTAAGAATTCAATGAGAAAATTAAAATGAAAACCAATTCATCATTGAAATTAAAACAACTTGGTGGATAATTTCACCAAATTTAATATAAGGATTTTGGAAACAGTTATGAAAATTCAACTAAAAATACGGATTTGAACAAATAAAGGATAATCTAGAGGTGTGGGAGATTGTACTAACATAAAATAGCTCTACAATGGCTTGCTAAATAATTGTAGACAAACATAGATTAGTTGGGTAGTCTTTAACGTCACAAAAAAAAATTCGATCTCAAAGCATCATATAATAAAATCTTCTTGTGGTCACATCTATGTAAAATAGATGTCAACCCAATATCATACTAAAAACTCTCTTTCAAGCATATTTGTCAATTAGAATTGGACTACAATACCTCTTTCGATCAAACTACAATAATCAAACCCAATTTGCAGGTAAAAAGTTATTTACCCACATTAATTAATATCTTCTGAGCATTAATCAAAGATCTAAGCTGGTATGAAGTTTGTAACATTAACCTATAAATCGACCCCATGCTAAATAGCTCAAATCCAAGAGTGAATAGCTGGAATAAATAGAGTAAGACACTAAAGCAAGTAAATTAAATTAACACCCAACTCCATATTGACACCCCTAGAATTAAGGTTTTAGCCAAACTTAAGAAGGGAAAAAGAAATTATACCAATTATATTTTCAGCCATTGAGGAATTGATGATAAGCAATAATCTGCAACACCCACTTATAGTTGAACCCTCAATTGTCAATTACAAGATTGTTCAAACCCCCAAAACTAATAAAAAGTAGGAAAATTCTATTTGTCAATATGAAAAAGTTGGAATAGGTAAACAATATATTTTCTCTCTCAATTGAGATATTTATAAATTCTCCATTGTTTCGTTTTGGTGAAATTCCTTGTGTGATCTGATCAGCGAAATTAGTCGGGCTCGCCTACATAATTCAATGGATCTATGTTTTGTTCGCCAGTGTCCTTTCTTCAGGTGTTTGAACCATAGAAGGAGAAGTCGATTGAGTTAGCCTTTCACGTTTGGCAAATTGTTTGGGGGTGCGGAATTCATGTTAAAATGTAATAATACTTAGAATTCATGTTAAAATGTAATAATACTTAGTAAGGATTTTATCGTAATATTCTTTGGCCATGATCATATGTAATTTAGTCATAACTTGCCCTTTCAAGGCCATGATCACAAGTCACCAACAAACCTTAAATTTACCATAATTGAGACATATATAATGATACAATTCAATAACCCAAAGCAATTTAGATATATTCCATTCGTAAGCTTTCATGATCATCAAACCGACTTCATAAAGGCACAATTTAGGAAATTGAGAGAATTCATGGGTTCATAGAGTATTTTAATCATAAATCACCAATTAAACACTAATACAATCATAATTTGTCATTAGAAACCATTTGAAAATGTTTGATGAAAGAACCCATGAGATTGAGTAAAACCCTAGGTTTTTGATATCTTCAAATTACTTTCGAATTGGCTCCTTGAATGAAAAGTTAGACAAGGATGAAGACTACCATACCTTGATATTGAATCCCTATGAAAATTGAAGAAGAAATACTTTGGAATCCACCAACCCTAGCTTCAATGGCTTCCTTCTTCTTCCTTGAGTTTAGAGAGAGAATATTCTAAAGGAGGAACTCTTTTTGTTGATTAAGGGAAATAAGGAGTTAATGAATTATTTTAGGACTTAAAACACTATTTACAAGTGATATAAACCATATAAAATCAAACCTACTTAATAATTAAATAAAACAAAATTACTCAAACTTCCTTAATTTTGGCAGCCCCGTCAGGAACCACGCCCAACCAAATGGGTCGTGAGGGGCACCACAGGTCATGGTTGTGCCTGTGGTCCCTTGACCAGTGTGCCTCCGAACCTTTCTAAGCCCTCAAGGGCCTAAAGCATGACCACATGACCTTCCAGAATCCGTTATCAAGACCACGAGTCGTGGTGATGGTCGTGGTCATGGAGGCAGTAGCTAGGCAAAGTTTCCTTGCCTTCCATGTGGCCAAGTGACCTTCACGTCCAGTTTGACAAACCATCTAGGGCACCACGGCTAGTGGTGGTGCCCGTGGTATTTGAGGCAGTGACCTCTTTATCAATACACAACCCTCAACAACCTAAGGCAATCCCATGAGCCTTCCCATGGCCCGTGGTCATGACCACGAGTCATGAAGTGGATGGTGAAGGGGTGCCTTGGCTTGCCACCTTCTTGAGCACACTGCCTTGCCAGCCACGGGTGGCACCACGACTCGTGGTGGCCACCACGGGTCATGAAGACCGTCGTGGTGATGGTAGGCAGTGTCTAGATGGTTTCTTATGCACGCAAAGCTTCCACAATGCCAAGGCAAGACCACGAGACCTCCCACGCTCCGTGGTCAAGATCACGAGTCGTTGTGAAGGTCGTGGTTCCTAGGCAGTGGCTAAGCCTGAATGCCATGCCTCATATATGCCTAAGGGACCTTCACGAGCCCTTTCACAGACTGTGGTCAGGACCACTAGTCATGAAATTGGTCGTGGTCCTTGGGTAGTGTCTTGCCAAGCTTGTGGCAGCCTTGGCCTTTGGTTTAGTCTTGGCCCTTTTTGGCTTGACTCTAGGCCTTGCACCCTCAACTAAACCTTAGAAAGTCTTATAATCTTAGTGGTCTAGTACGTACTTTAATGTTTAACGACTAAACCCCTTAACCCTTAACATTAACCCTCACATTTAGGCTCTAGTTTAACCTATCATTTTCTGAGTCATTACATCATCCCCAACTTAGGAACATTCGTCCTTGAATGACACTTAAAACACTTTAAGGAAATAACCACTCAAGACTAGCAGCCCATTATGCATGAAACATGCACAAAAATGCATAAAATCATAGGAGGAACATCAATTCGACATCATCAAGCTCAATATAAAAACAAGAAGGTAGGAACTACTTCTACAAACTCATTATGAACAAAAAACATTAACATTTCTCATTTCGTTAGACGAACTTCCTTCTCCAACTCACATCATGCTCATTACAACATTATAAGGCAAATATGCAACTCTTTCCAACAACACAATCAAACAAGCTCAACAAGTGAACTGATAGAATATTTAGGCAACTTATCATAGATGCACATCAACATGAGGAACACAATAATGAAAGCTCATATTCTCATATAAACATAGATTCCATTAATACATGCATAACATGAGGAGAACATGGATACTCATATTCACACATGACTCCAAAACATGAAACAAGCTACAAGGAACTCATTGGTCTCAAGCTTGAATAAGAATAGAAGGAAAGATATAAGGGTATCAAAACTCACCACAAATTTACTATTCAACATACCATCCCCCACTTAGAAGAAAACTCATTCTAAGGTTAACATGAAAAACAACCTAAGAACCTTAACAAGACTTTCATAATCATAAGGAACTATTAATTACCGGTACCTTCCTCCGGATAAGCTCCTTTGTCCTTGTTAGCTTGAAGCATATAGAAACGATTTTTTCTTGGAGCATTAGGGTCCTCGCCATCAAGAGAAGCTTGTTTGTCCTCTCTCTCTTTTGCCTAAAGTGTTGGGCAATCTCTCATCCTATGACCCTTCTTTCCACACCCTGAGCACCCATCCATGCCGGCAAGGCACATACCCAAATGTTATTTCCCACACTTGGCACAAATAGACCATTCATATGAAGAACTACCTCCATTCCTGTCATGACTCAGGGGTACCCCATAGACATAACATGGCGTATTCGACCCTAAAGGGGTATCATACAAGCCCTTAGCTTCATCATAACATAAGATCACTTTCTTTTATACAATCGAAAACATTTTCATAAGCAAGCGGAAGTCTTTACTACATCTTTGTGTCAAACCATCTATTTAAACTCATGAATAAAATTCTTAAGGCGCAGCCCATACAAATTCTAAAAAATAAAGAAAAGACATAAAGGGGATAAGGGTTTGTCCTCGAAGCTATGTGGACTCACCAAGTCTTCAACTCTTCTAGATCCTTGAAACCTAGCCTCCAAAGCAACTCAAGCCTCCAACCCAACATTTGGTTAGAATGTAGGCAATATGCATTAGTACAAAATGTACCAAGTATGAAAGCTAGCACAACATCATAAGAGCATCTGAAATGGTTAGTCAACATATGACATAAGCATAAGAGCCAATAACATAGTCATAACATAATCATCATAGACATAGCATGGTCTCCAACATAAGCTTCATATAAACATAAGTCAACATAAGATATAGTTGATGAGCATAGGAGACCATTCATAATCACATAAGCATAATAGTCTCTTGGTCATCTTTACCCTCATAGTCTAACTGCATGGTTAAGTCATAAGTCTTTCTACCATAAGGGCACCATACTTCTAAGTAACCTCACGACACACTTGTGCAATGCATGATAGACATCCCATACTACCCTTCACACTAAAAAATAGCCTTGAAGTTATCTCAGTAATACTCATGGTCTTACTTAATAGCTTACTTCATAAAGACAAAGGATCTACCACCTTAGTCAATCATATCTTGGAAGGAAACTATTGAAACAACCCAAGCTAAGTCATACTACATAAGGGAACCCTTCACACTATCCTAAATTCACACTTGTTCCATGTATAGGTAGCATCCGACACTACTACCCACACTAAGTGCTTCTTTAAACTATCATGAATGTTCACTAGTTGGGGAATAATCCTTCTAGTCTATTTTCCTCTATTCATATAAAGTACTTCTCTACTTAGTACTAGGCAATTCATCACACATGAAAGATCACAAGACATCAATTCAAGGCTACCAAGGAATAGCACTCTACTAGGCTAGACCAAGCTAATCATCAAACTAACATGACCCTACTATACTAAGTCAAGCTACCATGGAGACATACTATCATACTAGTACAAGATATCAAAGGAATAACCCTCTAATAGGTTTGACCATGCTATCATCCTACTAACATAACTAGGTTAAGCTAAGCTACCTACCTTGCAAGACATGTTAACATGCAAGTCCAAGCTACTCTAGGAAAGGTACAAGTGTCCTATCCTAGCTACCTTGAAATAGTCCTAAACCAACTAAGTCATGCTACCCTTACAGGTGTACTAGAATACAAATGCAAGCTATCCATAGGGGAGTATGATTTTCAACCCTAAGCTATCCTTAGGAAAGTATGAGTCCTCAATCCCAAGCTACCATGAGTAACCTAACTCAAGCTATCCTTGAAATGCACCTTACAATGCAAGTCAAGCTACCCTTAGTAAAGTACGGATCCTCAAACCTAAGATACCCTTAGGAGAGTATAAGTCCTCTATCCCAAAGCTACCATGAAATTGTCTTGGCCAAACCATGTCAAGCTACCATGAATGCATCCTAACATTGCTAGTTCAAGCTTCCCATAGGAGAGTATAAATTCTCAATCCTAGGCTACCTTGACTACTACTAACTCATGCTATCATGACATGTATTCTACAATGCAAGTCAAGCTATCCCTTAGGAGACTATAGATCCTCCATCCCAAGCTATCAACCTTGGTATTATCCTTCTAGGACAGGATATCCTTAGGAGAGTGTAAATCCTCAATCCTAAGCTATCCTATCTTGGTTTTGTCTTGCGAATTCAAGTTGCACATGAAGGGATCATATATCACAACTCCAAGTTATTCTAGTCTAACATGCTTTGATTCATTTTAGGTTATTAATTCAACCTAGAATCCTTCGATGTGAGAGAACTTCAATCTCCTTGCATATTCATGTCTAAGTGTATAAGAGAAAGAGAATACACAACAAGATCACATCATATTGAATTTACCCCCAAAGCCCTAACAATGATGGCTACAAGCCCTAATTTCAAGCTTAACTTCATTCTATCACGATCTATGTCTAAATTACAAACTATTCAATCACATTCTTTACTACTAAGTGATTCTATCATAATTGATTCATAAAGGTTCAATTCTAACCTTACAAGTCAAGTGCCTTCCTATTCAATCAAGTATAGTTCAATTCATGATTATATGTTCTTAACTATGATCAATTAGTATTCAAGACATTGATTTAGGAAGAGCAATTTTGAACCATCCGCTTTGCCTCTAATGGCATAAACCCACAAAGATCACAATCATCAATTTAGATTAGGGTTTACCATATAAATCACATGAAATTATCATAATATAATTTTAAAAAGCTAAATCAATCATAATTGGGTGATATTAACTAGATTGGAATCACACCCAAACCGTACCCACAATGCAAGCACAACCCTAGCTATAATGGAGCTTTTGATTTCACAAGTGGGGAAACTATGGGGGCTCCATGGGTGGAAGAACCCATGGATGATTAAGATTCACATACCTTTAATCAAAGCCCTAAACAAAGATTTAATCCACGGAGATCACTCAACCTAGGTGCTGCCCCAACTTCTTCTTCTTCCTTGCTTCTAGAGAGAGATTATTTGGAGAGTAATTCGGGTGTTTTAAGATGAATGATCTAATGACTTAGTTTTAGTATCTAATTAGGTATTTATAGGTGGTTATTTAACTACTTAACCTACCTCCTATGCCCTTAATTAATTAACTAACTTAATCCCAAACACCTAACTTAAAACTAAAAATTCAAAACCTGGCAGCATCTACACCCTTCCATCTATGGACTGTAGGTGGAGCTACTGGCCGTCAACCACCTCCGTGGTTTCAACCTGAGGCTCATCTTTGCAGGCCTGGTTCAGGCCTTGACCTACGCCCAAGACCTATGGGGCGTGGTCTGGTCTACTGTGCATGGTTTGCCATCCGCAGGTCACACATTTTTCTCAGATTTAGGGACTGCTTTGGGGTCCTCCTCAAGGAGCCCTTGGGTGGTCCTTGGGGAGTCGTACCCAGATGTTTAGCCCCTATTCTAAGTATGGGAACCATTTTTACAAGTTTTTATCCTCATAAGACACTCCAAACCTCTTACCAAAGGCACTAGAACTCACTAGTTAAACTTACTAAATTACGGGGTGTAACAATATCCCCACTTGGAAAATTCGTCCTCGAATGACACTTTAAACACTTCTTAAAGTCTAAAATCTAACTTAACAGCCCATTATGCATGTACTACCTCTAATGCGCACAATCAAGGAAGAAACTTAAATTCCAACAAACTAGGTATGCTCATAATCAACTCATGAAGTCTACACGCAATTCTATTCAAAGCACTACCTCATGAGAAAAACAATACATATAAGGAAATCATGTAAACATACTATTCATACATGACTTCACATATAAGAAAATCAAGAGGAACTTATCATCTCAAGCTTGAATAGGAGTAGAAGGAAAGGATGAGGACATTGGGACATATCATTGGCCTTTGGCCTCCTAAGTAGCACTTTAAACCAAAAACCCCAATAAAGAATACTCCACGCTACCTCATGGAACAACTTTCTTGTTCTTCTATTTCTTAACTTGCCGGTCCAAGACCTCTACCGGTACTTCTAAATTATAGAGATTCTCACTAAGAAACTATAGCTCACAAGAAACCTTACTACACCACTCAAGATTTCACATGAGCCTAACAAACTGGGACTAAGCTTCTAATTCTCACTACACCTCTTAAGGTGAGAATTTCAAGCAAACTTAACTCATAAACATCAAGAACACTCAATGACCTTGCTATCTAGGCACATTATCCTCCACTTGGGAGAAAGCCTATACAACTCTTTAAACATCAATTATTTCAATTCTAAGTTCGGAGTAAGTCATCACTAAGCTTTCACAAACTTCACACAAGATGTTCCTACACCAAGGGATAAGAGAGAGAGCTTTTAGATCTATGACACAACTTGGAGAATGAAGAAGTAAAGTTTCCAGAGCATCCAATAGCCTCCTATTCATAAATTTTGCGCGCTTCACATGTATGAACAAGACTCTACTAGACGTGGTTTGAGACATCCTAAAACCATCCCGAAACCTTATTCTCTGATACCAAGTTTGTCACGACCCAGGGGTACCCACTAGAAGTAACATGGCGTATTCGACCCCAAAGGGGTCTCATACAAGCCCTTAGCTTCATCATATAAAAAAAAATAGAAAAGCAAAGGGAAATTTAAAATTTTCTAACATACAATCAAAAATATTTTCATCAGCAAGCGGAAGTCATCACTACATCTTTGTCTCAAACCATCTATTTAAACTCATGAATAAAAGTCTTGGGGTGCAACCTATACAAATTGTAAAACATAAAGAAAAGACATAAAGGGGATAAGGGTTTGTCCTCGAAGCTCTGAGGACTCACCAACTCTTCAACTCTTCTAGATCCTTGAAACCTAGCCTCCAACCCAACATTTGGTTAGAATGTAGGCAATATGTGTTAGTAAAAAATGTACCAAGTATGAAAGTTAGCACAATATCATAAGAGAATCTCAAATGGTTAGTCAACATAAGACATAAGCATAAGAGACAATAACATAGTCATAACATAATCATCATAGTCATAGCATGATCTCAAACATAAGCTGCATATAAACATAAGTCAACATAAGATATAGTTGATGATCATAGGAGACAATTCAGAATCACATAAGCATAATAGACTCTTGGTCATCTTTACCCTCATAGTCTATGTGCATGGTTAAGTCATAAGTCATTCTACCATAAGGGCACCATACTTCTAAGTAACCTCAAGACACACTTGTGCAATGCATGAAAGGAATTCCATATTACCATTCACACTCAGCATAGCCTTGAAGTCAATTTAGTCATACTCACCCTCATATGGTCTTACTTAATAGCTTACTTCATAAAGACAAAGGAACTATGACCTTAGTCAATCATATCTTGGAAGGAAACTATGGCAAAAACCCAAGCTAAGTCATACTACATAAGGGAACCCTTCACACTAGCCTCAAGTCACACTTGTGCCATGTATGGGTAGCATCCCATACTACTACCCACACTAAGTACTTCTTTAGACTATCATGAATGTTCACTAGTTGGGGACTAATCCCTCTAGTCTATTTGCCTCTAATTATATAAGGTACTTCTCTACTTAGTACTAAGCAATTCTTCACTCATGAATGAGCACAAGACATCAATTCAAGGCTACCAAGGAATAACACCCTACTAGGCTAGACCAAGCTAATCATCCAACTAATATGACCTTACTATGCTCAGTAAATCTACCATGGAGACATACTATCATACTAGTCCAAGCTATCCAAGGAATAACCCTCTAATAGTCTAGACCATGCTATAATCCTACTAACATAACTAGGTTAAGCTAAGCTAACTAACTTGGCAGACACATTAACATGCATGTCCAAGCTACTCTAGGAAAAGTACAAGTGTCCTATCCTAGCTACCATGAAATAGTCCTAAACCAACTAATTAAGTCATGCTACCGTTATAGGTGTACTAGAATACAAATGCAAGCTATTCATAAGGGAGTATGATTCTTAACCCTATGATATCCTTAGGAGAGTATGAGTCCTCAATCCCAAGCTACCATGACTAACCTAACTCAAGCTATCCTTGAAATTCACCTTACAATGCAAGTCAAGCTACCCTTGGGAGAGTATGGATTTTCAATCCTAAGATACCCTTAGGAGAGTATAAGTCCTCTATCCCAAAGCTACCATGAAATGGTCTTGGCCAAACCAACTCAAGCTACCATGAATGCATTCTAACAATGCTAGTTCAAGCTACTCAACAGAGAGTATAAATCCTCAATCCTAGGCTACCATGACTACTACTAACTTATTCTACCATGACATGCATTCTAGAATGCAATTCAAGTTATCGCTTGGGAGAGTATAGATCCTCCATCCCAAGCTATCAACCTTGGTCTTATTCTACTAAGACAAGATATCCTTAGGATAGTGTAAATCCTCAATCCCAAGCTATCCTACCTTGTTTTTGTCTTGCCAAGTCAAGCTGCACATGAAGGGATAATATATCACAGCTTCAAGCTATTCTAGTCTAACATGCTTTGATTCATTTTAAGTTATTAAGTCAACCTAGAATACTTCTATGTGAGAGAACTTGAATCTCCTAGCATATTAATGTCTAAGTGTATAAGAGAAAGAGAATACACAACAAGATCACATCATATTGAATTTACCCCCAAAGCCCTAACAATGATGTCTACAAGACATACTTCCAAACTTAGCTTCATTCTATCATGATCCATGTCTAAATTACAAGCTATTCAATCACATTCTTTATTACTAAGTGATTCTAGTCATAATTGATTCATAAATGTTCAATTCTAACATTACAAGTAAAGATCCTTCCTATTCAATCAAGTCTTGGTCAATTCATGATTATATGATCCAAACTATGATCGATTAGAATTCAAGACAATGATTTAGGAAGATCACTTCTGAATGTTCAACTTTGCCTCTAATGGCATAAACCCACAAAGATCACATTCATTAATTTAGATTAGACTTTACCATAGAAATCACATTAAAACATCATAATATCATTAAACAAAGCTAAATCAATCATAATTGTGTGTTATCCACTAGATTGGAATCACACCCAAACCGTACCCATAATGCAATCACAACCCTAGCTAGAATGGGGTTTTTTATTTCACAAGTGGGGAAAGTATGGGGGATACATGGGTGGAAGAACCCATGTATTATTAAACTTAACATACCTTTAATCAAATCCATAAACAAAGCTTGAATCCATGGAGAAAATTCGACCTAGGTGCTGCCCGAACTTCTTCTTCTTCCTTGCTTCTAGAGAGAATATTTGGAGAGTAATTTGGGGGTTCTAAGATGAATGAGCTAAAGAATTAGTTTTAGGGTCTTATTAGGTATTTTTAGGTGGTTATTTAACTACTTAACCGACCCCCTAAGCCCTTAATCAATTAACTGACTTAATCCCAAACACCTAACTTAAAACTTAAAAGTCAAAACCTGGCAGCATCTATGCCCCTCCATCTACGGACCTTAGGTGGAGCTACTGGCCATCAACCAAATCCATGGTTTGAAGATGAGGATCATCTTTGCAGGCCTGGTGCAGGCCTTGAACTACGTTGAAGATCTACGGGGCATGGTCTGGTCTACTGGGGGTTATTTGCCATCTGTAGGTCACACATTTTTCCCAGATTTAGGGACTGCTTTGGGGTCCTCCTCAAAGATCCCTTGGGTGGTCCTTGGGGAGTGTTACCCGGACGTTTAACCCATATTCTAAGTGCGGGAATCATTTTTACAAGTTTTAATCCTCATATGACACTCCAAACCTCTTACCAAAGGCTATAGAACTCACTAGTTCAACTTAGACACCCTATCATTTATAACCATAAGAAAATCTTGGTTGTAGTACCTCTTTTTAGACCGTTCAGGGTTAAATACTCCTTGGTACATCTAGGGGGTACCCATGGGTCATGACAAATTTGGTTATCAGAGCACAAGGTTTAGAATTGTTCTAGGATGTGTCAAACCACATCTAGTAGAGTCTTGTTCATAATTGAAGTGTGCCACATTTATGAATGAGAGGCTATTAGAGGTTTTGGAAACTTCACTTTCTCATTCTCCAAGTTGTGCCATAGAGTTTAACTCTATTAGGTCTTTTTCCTAAACCACGCCCTACGGTTTTCAGGATATGCCTACTACAAGGGCTAATGCTAGAAGGAATGAGGGAGACAATTTGGAGCAGGAAGTTCCTCTCCAATCTCCTTCTCAAGCTCCAATTGATCCTTCAGCTATGTCGAATGCGGAGATTAGGTCGGCTTTTCAAATGTTGGCTTAAGCCATGATGGCACAAGTGAATAGAGAGGTGGTAGTTATGGTGAACCCAATAGTGGGTATAGCTGCTTCAAGAGTGAGGGATTTTATGAGGATGAACACTTCAGAGTTTTATGGCTCCAAGGTAGAAGAGGATCCTAAAGGGTTTACTGATGAGGTTTATAAGGTACTTGCTATCATGTGGGTGACTTCGGTAAAAAAAGTGGAGCTAGCCGCTTACCAATTGAAAGATATCGCTCAAGTATGTTATGAACAACGGAAAGATGGGAGGACAGTAGGAGCGGGTCCAATAGAGTGGGAAGTGTTCAAACTAGCTTTTCTTGATAGGTTCTTTCCTAGAGAGTTGAGGAAAACTAAGGTGGAAGAGTTCATTAACCTTAGTCTAGGTAGCATGAGTGTTAAGGAGTAATCCTTGAAATTTACCCAACTATCTAAGTACGCTCCATCTATGGTGGCAAATAGGATATGATGAGTAGGTTTTTGATAGGGGTGTCCGACATGGTAGGAAAATAATGTCATACTGTAATGATCCTTCATGATATGGATATCTCACGTCTTATGGTGTACACCTAACAAATTGAGGAGTCAAAACTCAAGGAAATGAATAGGGAGGTGAAAAAATCTAGGACGGGTAATGGGAACTTCTCCAATGGTAGATCTGATGGACAAGGTAGACCTAAGTTTAAACAAAGGTATTTCCGTCAATATTCTCCCAATACCCCTAGGTTTAACCAAGAGAAAGGTTGTGGGTCTTCATTACCTAAGCCTACTTGAACCAAGTGTGGAAGGAATCACAATGCTAGGTGCCTAGCCGACATGGATAGTTGTTATGGTTGTGAAAAGTGGGCACAAAATAAGAGATTACATGGTGCTTAAGGATAAGGGAAGAGACGATAAGCAAGTTGCCACTAGGTTCTGATGGGAATGTTCCAAAGAATAATAGGTTTTATGCTCTCCAAGCTAGAGGTGAACAAGAGTGTCCTCCATATGGTTATAACAGTATGTGTCTTATTCTTTACTAGATTCCGATATTTTTTAGTCTTTTGTGACTTTATATGTTAGAGTTTGATGTTTTCTTTAGCATAAGTGAGATACATTATTGCTATGTGTTGTTGATAGTAAGACCCTACTTGGCCATTTTTGAGCTTTGGGTATGTTGGTGAAGACTTGAGGAATAGGGTGCTTAAGTAATTCCTAGATGTGTAGTGTGAGTAGACTTGTCTAAAGAGTAGTAGTGTAACTCACCTTGGTTTAGAATCCTCTTGTGTGAAGAATGTGAAAGTTTAGTGATAACTTGTTCCTGCCTTAGAATTGAAAGGGATGGTGCTTAGAAAGTCGACCTATGTTTACTCCCGAGTTGGAGGTGCCTAGATAGCAAGGTCATGGTGTTATGTGTGGCCATGATTTTTTTATATGCTTGTCATGAAATTTTTTAATCTTGATAGAAATTACTTATGTGCATTGTTTTTTCCTCATGTTGTAGTGCTTTGAGTAGAGTTTCCTATAGAACTTCATGAGAAAAATAGAGGAGCATGCCTTAGTTCGGAGTGAGATATTCATCCTTGAATGAATTCTTTTTGAGGATAAATTGCATATAGTCTCCATTAGTGTATGTTGAGCATGCTTTAGCACGGAGGTGGTAGTTCCTCTTTGAACATGGGTAGATGTTGAATTTCAGGCACTTTTGGATGTTATATGTAGTTCCAAATTCCTTGTGTTGCATTGAGTATGTTTAGCTCGGAGTTGAAGTTTTCCTCTTTGGTTGTGTGCATTTAGATGTTTTGCATGCTTGATGGGATGCTAGTCTTGAGTTTTCTCCTTTAAGAGGTATTTAGAATCGTCATTCGAGAACAAATGTTTTCGAGGGGGAGATATTGTAACACCCTTAAAACTAGTAGGCTAAACTTAAGCTTAACGAGAGATTTAGAGTCGTGAATGTACCTCACCCTACCTTAAAATATAGGGTAACATGTTAGAATGTCAAGGTACAACTCCCCAAGGACCAACCAAGGGTCTTTTAGGAGAATCCTAGCAGACTGCCCAAAACAAGTTCACCTAAGAAGGGACCCATGACCCGTAGGGGCCCCCACTCCTCGTGGTAGAGGGGTCATGGATCAGGGTCCCAAAAATCAATGTTGCAGACCACCACCCACGCTTAACCAGCATGCCCTGTGGGTCCACCGACAGCCTGTGGGAGTGGTCTCATGGGTGAGACAAAATTTTGGTTTCAAACGGTTAAGTAGAGGCTTCATGAAACTTTCTGGAATTAATTAGTTATTAAATGACATTATTTTACCCTAGTTTTGACCAACTATTTAAATATTTTAGACCCCTAAATTCATTGATTCTAGTCATTATTTCAACTAACCAAAAAGAACCCAATTCTCTCCAAGAAATCCTCTCTCTAGAAAGAAGAAGAAAAAGAAGAAAAAGAAGAGGAAGAAGAATAAGAAGAAGAAGAAGAAAGAGGAGGAAAAGAAAAGGAGAAGAAGAAGAAGGAGAAGAAGAAGGAGGAGAAGAAGAAGGAGAAGAAGAAGTAGGAGAAGGATAAGGAGGAGGAGGAGGAGAAGGAGGAGGAGAAGGAGAAGGAGAAGGAGAAGAAGAAGGAGAAATAGAAGGAGAATAAGAAGAAGAAGGAGAAGGAGAAGGAAGAGGAGAAGGAGAAGGAGAAGGAGAAGGAGAAGAAGGAGGAAAAGAAGAAGGAGGAGAAGACGGAGAAGAAGATGTGATTATGGGCTGATTTAGTTTATGGATATTGCTAATTATTTTTCTAAATACTGTTTAGAAGTGATTTCAATCAATAATTGTGGTTTAATTTAAAGAATTGTAGTTGCAAATACAGTTCTACCTCGTGTTTTTGGCTTGCTCGAGAGAGAGGATTTAAAACCAAAATTATTGATTGATGGTCTGTACGAATTGGGTTGTCATGGGTTTTGCTCAAGAGAGTGAATCCTAATTTCTTTTCCACACATTCAACTCGAGAGAGTGAATGGACTAAAGCTTCGGATGTTCTTATTTTGCATGCTTGTTGATGTTCGAGAGAAATCAACTTGATTCAGGATAAATTATTCCACAGAAAGTTTACCTCCTCTGTAGTCTAGGTTATTCACTGATATATGGCTATTTAGTAACACTTGGAATTACCCATTTATTTGCATTAGCCTATAATGGAATCACATCCCAAGAACCCGTCTCATTATTGTTATCTCGTATTATTTGTTGTTGTTGTAGTTGATAATCTCAAACCAAAACACCATTATTTGACATTAGTGTCACCACCTGATTTAAATTATGTTCTTATTCACTAATTTCTATTCCTATGACTGATTTGATCATATTTGTACTTTCCTATTGGATCTTAAATACGTACCGCTCACTGTGGGATTCGACCCCAACTCATTTAGTTGGGATATATATTGATTAACGATCGTTGATGCTTAGAATTGGATGAAGTGTCTTTGAAATGTCATTAACCAGAGACTACGGTCTTAACTACTATGTTCATCATTTTATAAGGAGATACATTTTAATTTTTAGTTGTTCAGATCAGTTTTTGTTGCTGACAGTGGTAGAGCCACCTTATTCTTAGGGGTTAAACTGAACCCCCTTCGACGGAAAATTATACTATTTATACATGGTTAAAATAAATTTTTAGGTATATATAGTAGATGTTGAACCTCCTTCGGCTACTTCGTGTGTCTGGTTATTCAGATTTTGAACCCCCCTTATTGAAAATCCCGGCTCCGTCACTAGTTGCTGATGATTTCTTGTTATAGCAAAAATCAAATTTAAACCGTTCATAAAGTTCAGATTTTGTTAAAACATTCATTTCTTATCTAAAACACAAAAATATTGTTCGTTTCACAATTTTCAATTTTTAGGCTTTCAAGATATTTAGATCACTGTTCATCAATTTTTTCAACAAAAAGACCCTTTGTCTCCTGGTCTATCCTAGAAGTTTGGGTTTAAACTTCCCATATTCTTTTCATATAGCTCTTCATATTGCCAATAGATTTTTTATGCGGTTTAAAGTACATTGCAATCCTTGAAATAAATTTCTTCCGACTTTCCTGAGGACTTAGGTAATTGCAAAGATGTCTCTTAGGTTTTCTGCCTATGTTGTGATTCATGCGCCAAATTCCTCATGGTCGTCACTCCAACACCCTTTAGTGATCCCAATAACACAATTACGCTATTAGTATCTTAACCTCTTAGCCATTATATGACTTTCGAGTAGCAGGATTAACTATTTTTCGAATGGCCACGATATAGTTGTCACTTTTCAACATTTTCTTTAGAATTTTAGAGCAAACCTATAGTAAGAAATAAGGAAACATCAAATTATTTAGCTATTGTAATATAACAACCAGTCTAGTCTTTTCATTAATTTTATTGTGTTTAAACCTCCCCATAGATTCTATAAGGTGATTTATAACTTGTAGCCTACCAATTCAAGGTATATCAATCAAGATCACTTTTAAGTACACATGAAGAGGATGCCCTAAGCCTACCAATTCAAGGTATATTATACATTGAGAAAAACTTTCACAACATGTCATCATCATTCGCAAGTGTATATTTGAGAATAGCCTTTCAGCAACACAACAATTACATTATAATTATGATCACATTACTTTCAAAGTATTCACAAAGCATGTACACAAACATCATGGTTATACAAAAATTTCATAATTTTCCGTTTAAGGACCATGGATCATAATTCACCAACACACCTAGAATTACTACATTAGGCATGAATAATAACATGATTCACGTAATCAATTCATAAAATTAATAATTCTATAGAATTCTACAATCATCAATCAATACCCACACTTTAAGATCCAATTTGAGAAATTAGGGTAATTCATGGATTCTTAAGGAATTCATCTTAAAACAGTAAATAATCATCATTTGATCGATCATAATATAAAGCAATTAAACCATTAGAAACCTTTTTGAATTGAATCCATGACTTGGAGTAAAACCCTAGCTTTTTGGGTAAAGTTACTAAGTTGAAGTTGAGTTTGGAGTGACTCCGTGGATGAAAACCATCCATGTATCAAATACTACCATACCTTAGGTGAAGAAATCCAACAAATTCGAGTAAAAAATCATCCTTCTTGAAGCCCTAACTTGATCTTCTTCTTCTTCTTCCTTGGTAATCTATAGAGAAGGTTTTTGGGGGTAAAGTTGGTTATGATTTTTGGGTTTGGGATTTATGAAGTATATGGGTTAGTTAATGGCTTAAAAACCCTTATATAGGTCTATTAAAACATTATAAAATGAGCCTATGTTAAACTAACTAAAAGGTAAATTACTTAAAACCCCTTACCTTTGGCCGAACTTGGATAGATTTGCAACAACTACACCCATGATCCACGGACCGTGGGTGGGTCTACTAACCGTCCTGCCAGTACATAAAGAATGATCTTAATTGCCTCTAATTATGTATTTTTAGTTTCAATTATCACTCTTTGTATATGTCCCTAAACCCTTTAGTAACATTAGTTCTAATGTCACTTAACTAATGTCGGTAAAGACCTTAGCACTCTCCATTAATGTCAATATTCTTTGCCGCTAAAAGTTGTTTTTGTTGTAGTGTGCAGGTCCGTAGGTCCGTGGTATGCATCTACTAAAGTTGTCTCTTGACCCACGACACCAATTAACGGGGCGTGGGTCCATCTACTGGTCGTAGGTGTCATCCGTAGGTGGCCCTTTTAGGGCAGCTTTGGACAGATTTGGGGTTAGGCTTTAGGGTCCTCCTCAAGGACCCTTTGTTGGTGCTTGGGGAGTCGTACCTTGACGTTTAACCCCTAAAACCCTCATTATAACTACGGGAAGCCATTTTACAACATTAACCCACACATCAAACTCTAAAACTCTCACGTAAAGTTCTAGTTCCACCTACTAGTTTTCCGGGTGTTACATAATCTCCCCCTTGGGAACATTCATCCTCGAATGGAATTTCTAAACATATCTCGAAATTAAAGACTCAAGACTAGAAGCCCATCATGCATTAAATATCTAAATAATGCACAATTCAAAGGAGGAAACATCAATTCCATCTCAATGTACTCAATGCAACACAAGGAAGTAGGAACTACTTCTAACAACCCATTATGCATGAAAACTTCAACATTGATCAATTTCATAGGAGGAACTATCTTCTCCAACTCAAAGCATGCTCATCAGAACATCATGAAGCAAATTATGCAATTAACCTCAAAAGAACATTTAGGCATGTTCAACAATTTATCTCATGAAAAGTATAGGCAACTCATACTAAATGCACATCAACATGAGGAACACATAAAGTATGAAAACTCATTTTCTTTCTAAACATGAATTCAATCAAGAATATGCATAATACAAGGAGATCATGTAAACACATAAATCACACATGACTCCAAATCATGAAACAAGTCACAAGGAACTCTTTGTCTCAAGCTTGAATAGGAATAGAAGAAAGAGATAAGGATATCAGAACTGTCAAAATCTTTCCTTCTAACCATACCATCTCCCTCTTGGGAGTAAACACCTACTACGACACACATGAAAATTTAACTAATATCATAGGGATCTTAATAAAATATTTACATCTATAAGGAATTATCAACAAACCGGTGCTTTCATCCGTAAGGGCTCCTTTGTCTTCTTAGACCGGAGTGCATAGAAGCGACCATAATTTTGAGGAATGGGAATTGTTCCATTAAGAGAAGGTTGATTGGCCTTTCTTCCTTTTACCGTAAGTGTAGGGAAATTTTTCACTTGATGATCACTCTTTTCACAACCATAGCAACCATCCGTACCGGCTAGGCACTTCCCATAGTACTTTTTTCCACATTTGGTGCAAGTAGGCTTAGGAAATGGAGACCCCCTACCTTTCTCTTGGTTAAAGTTTGGAGTGCTGGAAGGATCCTTTCCAGAATACCTTTGTTTAGACTTAGGCCTACCTTGCCCATCAAATTTCTCATTAGAGAAATTCCCATCACCGATCCTAGCCATTTTTGCGTCCCTATTATTTCTCTTGAGTTTGGACTCCTCAATTTGTTGGGAATACACCATAAGCGTAGAGATACTCATGTTATCATGGAACATTGTCGTACGACATTCTTCTTCAACTAAGTCAGACACACCCGTAACAAATCTACTCATCTCATCCCTCAGATCCTCCACCATAGATGGAGCATACTTTTATATAAGGGTAAATTTCAAAGCATACTCTTGAACACTTACGCTACCTTGCCTAAGGTTAATGAATTCTTCTACCTTGGCTTCCCTCAACTCACGGGGAAAGAACCTATCAACGAATGATTTATTAAATACCTCCCAATCTATGGGACCTGCTCCTACCGGCCTATTTTTTTCCCATTGAGTATACCAAACTGGAGCAACTTCCTTCAACTTCTAAGCGGCAAGCTCCACTTTTTATACCGATGTCACCCCATAGCATCAACTACCTTATAAACATCATCCATAAATTCTTGAGGATCCTCTCCCATTTTGGAACCAAGAAACACGGGAGGATTTATTCTAACAAAATCCCTCACTATAGAAGCCGTGGAATTCACATTAGGGTTCACATGAGTCCCAACATCTCTATTGGCTTGGGCTATCATAGTTTGGGCTTGAGTTTTCATGGCTTGGGCCAACATTGGAATAGCCGACCTAACTTCCACATCCTACTTAGCTGGAGGATTAATCGGTGCTTGATTAGCTTGAGGAGCTTGGTTCTCCTGAGGAGATTCTTTATTGACATTTTTACCCTCCATTTTTCTTGCATTAGCCCTTCATGTATTCATTTCCTGAAGACACAATAGAAGGGTTAGGAGAGGGACTTCCTAGAGCTAAACTTTGTGGCATGTCTGAAGAGCAATGAAAGAAGTATAGTTTCCTAACATCTTATAGCCTCTCATTCATAAACTCAGCGCGCTTCACACTTATAAATAAGACTCTACTAGACGTTGCTTATTAGCCATCATAAAAAAACCATCCCAAAAAATTGTGCTTTGATGCCATGTTTATCACGATCCATGAGTACCCCCTAGATTTGACACAACATACAAGACTCATAGCATATCATAACATAAGATAATAGAAAATGGTGTAGAAATTTAAAAACTTTTATCAATACATTCAAATTCTTTTATTAAAAACAAGTGGAAGTCTAACTTGTCTCAAATAGCCATCTAATACAATGTTTGAATAAAAAATAGGGTCACAACCCTTCAACATAAACCTAAACGTAAAATGACTTAGAAAGAAAATACTAATTACTCATACGCCCTCAAATCTTGACGACTCGCCACAAGCTAGGAGAATCATCGATCAATGTTTGAACCAATAGATAATCTCCTTAAGAACCGGAACCTACACTTTTTGAAAATATAGAAAATATGGGTTAGTACAAAAATGCACTAAGTATAATAGCCATGCATAAATCCTTGCAAACATGCTAAAAGGGAGATTTTAGCTGTAAAGTATGCATTAACCAAGTTTGGCAATCATCATGCACTTTTAGTGTAAACCACAAGTCACAAGCATATTTATCATAATAATTATTATAACATTATAGAGCCATCTCATAGGTAACCTTAGGATATACTTGTGCAATGTATTGATGAAGTCCTAGATCCCCACCCATACCAAGTACCACCTGTAGGTCACCATTATCATATTTACCATTCTTTAATGTCATTCCTTAGTTCACACTTACAAGCAAGGAACATTCACATTTAAGAAGTCATATCAAGGAAAGATACTCATAGCAACAATCCAAGTTCAGCATTCATCATTACATTTAGCCTTCATGTCAATATTCTCAATAGCATCATTATAAGAATATTCATTTTATAAGACATTATAACATTTGAGGAACACACCATGACCACTGTCAAAGCCTGCTCGTGTAATGCATGGATGAAATCGCATACCCCCACCCACACTTCATAGATCCTCTTGAGTAACCATAGTACATAACTCACATGATGGAAATAATCCCTAACCAACATAGACCATATGAGCAAATCATGGAATCCGGTGTCTTTCTGATGTTTGCGTAATCAACGACATAACTTCCAATGCAAGTGTCTACGATCGTGCAATAGTATAATAACCCAATCAAGGGTTGGGTCGAGTCCTAAGGGAGTGGTTTCGAGAATTAATAGAAAATTAAATTTAGTTCTAACTAGTCGTAGCTACAGACATTAACGATTAAAAACATTGTAAATTAGAGGGGGACACAAAAGTGTCAATTAACAATTTGGGGTTTTTGTCAAAAGTATAGCAAAAACAGTAGAAATAGCTAAGAAATGTATGAATGAGAGGGGATTCTTGGGATGTGACCATAATACAGGTTAATCTAAATTATTGGGTACATTCTTTCGATCGAGAATTTATAGAGTAATAGTGACTAGGCTAAGCTATACATGGGAATAAATTCTCTCTCGACCAACTTACCCCATTTCAAATGGGTTCCTCTCGGACATCCACTTGCTGAAGACCTGCCTACGCCTTACCCCACTCACTCTCTCGAGCTGAGTGTTAGGATATTGGACTAGGGCTCACCCTCTCGGGCAGAACCTCATGTCGACCACATTACTTAGGCCATCAATCTAGTAGTCTTGGTTTCACGACCTCTCTCTCGAGCAAGCTGAAAACACATAAATAGACTTGTATTTGCAACTAAAAATTTGTTAAATTCATCCACAACTACTAGATGAAATCACCATTAAACTACATATAATCTATCAGCAAGCAAGACCCAACAACAATCTTAACCCATATTCGCTAAATCACACCCCAAAAATTGGGGTTTTTAGCCACATATCAAGAGATAGAAAATTATACCTCAATGAGCTTGCATTCAAGTGGGTATGATGATTTAAGTCTTGTTATAGGCCAACAATGAAGTATCCAAGAGACCCAAATGAAAGCCTCTTTTCTTCAAGTTTCCAAAACCCTCTCAAACTCAGAGAAAAAATAAAAACTACTAAATTTAGATTAATTGTTTAACACTAAAAATCTCCTCCCAAGCTATAACTCTCAACTAGTATTTATAGTTTTAAAAAATCTGTGTTGCAGCGGATCATTCGGTGACATTAGTCAGAATCGCCGATTAACTCGGCGATTCGCCCTTTGGTGGAGTTCATCGCTGTCTTGCACCATCCTTCGGCATCGTCATGCTCTGGGTCATTGGGCAACATAGTAGTTCTTCGCGGAACTCCTCGGCGATGCGCCGACAACTCCATTTGTCTGCTGACTTGATCCTTTCCTTCAGGGCTCAACACACTGGAAATAGAGGCAAAGTGAGACCCTTCAGCGACTCACCAAATGGACTTGGTGATCCTCAGGCCTTCATTTTGTCGTTTCTTTCAGCCCCTTTTCATTCCTTTTTGCGATGTAGTGTCCATGCTTTCCTTCAAACTTCAAATACCTGAAACCTAAGTGTTTTCATCAGATATTCAGATAAAATAAGGATTTGAGGACACAATTGCTATTAAAATATAGCCCTAAATGAGTCCAATTTGTGGACTCATCAACACCCCAACTTAAAGTTTTGTGTGTCCTCAAGTAAAACTCAAGTTCAGCAGTTCAAAAAGGATGTCTAAAATAGTGCTACACAAGACTCAATCATGAACATACACAACAAGACTCAGACTACTTATGCAAAGATCAATTGTGTACTCAAAGATTCAACTTGTGACACACCATTACGAAAGATTCTCATGCTTGCAATACTTGCTACTAATGCAAGTTCAAGCTCAACAAAAGTATCTAAATGCCCTCACATAAAGAATGATTCCATATTCACAAACAAAAGTTAATCAATTTAAGATCAGGAATCAGATGCAACCCTCACACTCAAAAAGAGGAACACAATGCATGTTTTCACCCATAAGTTTAACCTTATTTTCCAATCGACTTTCGATATGGCTCACTCAAGATCAAAAAGTTTTTTCAAGGCTTGTAATGGGGCTGAGTGGAAAGGTGTGGTCATTTAGGCTCAGTGACTTCTTTATCCTCGTGAGATGTGGTGTTCTAAAAACCTCATTTTTCCTTCCCTTATCACTTTTTCTTCTAGTGCTTCTAAGTCATCCTTTTATGCACTCTCCAAGTATTACTTGGAGACCAAATTTCTTTTGTACTTTTATTCCACAACTCTTCTTTTTCATTTTTTTATTTTCTTTTTCATTTCCTTTTATTTTTTTTTATATATGGAGGGTTTCCATTTTTTTGAAACACCATGGGTTAAGGGAGACTTCTCTTGCACTTCTTGACTTCTCCTTTACCTTTTCACCACACGCCCAAAAAGTAGTGTAAAAACAATTTTAAACTAAACAGAATAGCCCAAATAACAGCACGAATATCAACACAAAAGGTGTGGGCCTCACCCCATAACAATTAAAAACAATTTATCCTCAAATGCAATTAACACAGAATAAAGAAATACAAAGAGGGAGGTAAAGAGGGGATTTTATCTATGAAGTCGCTCTATCTGTCTGGGCATCAATGCACGTAGTGTTTCTAGTCTGCTTCAGGTTCTCTTTTTATTTTCTCTGTGCTTCAGCTTCTATAGCGATGTTTGCCTCAACCATGTTATCCAAATCCGGAGCCTGCTTCCTTGCTCTAGCTCTTGTCAGTTCTTCTGAACTGTTGTGCTCTTATGTGTCTGGGTGGCATGTTCCTTCCTGCAACTTTTGGTCTGGCCATGTCTGCAAAGTCTTTGAGATAATGTTAGAACATATTTGACAACCAAATAGAGACTTTCGACTGCAGAAAGACTAGATAATCCATTCGGCGTTTCGTCGAATACATTCAGCGAGCCACATATAATCCGTCGAAGGTCACAATGTAGAAGGAGTAAGGGTGCAAACAAAAGATGATTAAGGTGTCATTCGGTGAGCTGCCGAGTGCACTTGGTGATCCCGTGCTTATCGCCAAAAGTTACATCAACCATAACAAATAATGCATGATAGTAAGGGTGAGATAGGGTACTTAGGCAAAACCGCGGGGTGGTTCAGCGAGCTCATCACAGCTCGCGAAATGACCTATCGTTCCTACTTCTGACCTATCATTATTTTTTTCCATGTTCTGATCTCTCTCATTGTCTTTTTTAATCTGCTCCTTGGATAGCTTGAAAGGGAGAGGGGAAACTTGGTCCTTATGAGTGTACCATGTTCTATTGATGGTTGTCATACCATCTAATAGTTGGGCTGCTAGTGCATATGGCTACTGCATTAAGCCTCCCAACGAGAGTTGGTCAGTGACGCCTTTGTTCACTGAGGTTAAGCTCTGGTAGAAGTATTGAAGTAACACGTTATCAGGTAAACCATGGATTGGGCATTGGAGCACCAATTGTTTGAACCGAAGCCAGGTTTCGTGCAGAGGCTCTCCGTCTAGACATTTAAAGCTCTGGATACTATCCCATAGTGACATCATCTTTAAGGGAGGAAAAAATCACACTTGAAATGCGGTTATGAACATCTCCCAAGAAGTGATGGATTCTCATGGTAGCTCGGCTAGCCACTTTCAAGCTTGTCCCATCAACGAGAAATGGAATAGCCTCAACCAGACCGACTCGTGAGAGATGTTTTTGAACGAGAATGTTCCACACACATCTTCAAAGTTTTGAAGATGCTCGTGAGGAACCCCATGAGCCAGTCCACTGAAAAGTCCCTTCTGTTGCAAGAGTTGCAACATGTTGCTCATTTTGTGGAACACTTCATTCAATTGGGTATGAAGATTTAGTTCTTGTTACAATCCAAGAATGAAGAATCCAAGAGACCTAAGTCCAAACCCTTGGAGATGAAACCCACTTCTTCTTCAAGTTTCCAAAACCCTCTCAAACTCAGAGAAAAATTAGAAAGCACTAAAATTATATTAATTGTTTCACACTAAAAATCTCATTTCAAGTTGTAACTCTCAATGTGTATTTATAGTTTTCAAAAATCTGTGTTGCAGTGAATTATTCGGTGACATTAGTCGGAATCGCCGATCAACTTGATGATTCGGACTTTGGTGTATTTCATCTCCGTCTTCCACCATCCTTCGGAATTATCGTGCTCTGGGTCATTGGGGGACATAGTAGTGCTTCACGGAACTCCTCGGTGATGCGCCAACTGCTCCCTTTTTCCGCCGACTTGATCCTTTCCTTCAGGGCTCAGCACACTGGAACAAAAGGTGAAGTGAGACCCTTCGGTTACTCGCCAAGTGGACTTGGCGATCCTCAGGCCTTCATTTTGTCGTTCTTTTCAGCCCTTTTTCGTTCCTTTTTGCGACGTAGTGTACATGCTTTCCGTCAAACTTCAAATACCTTAAACTTAAGTGTTTTTATCAGATATTGAGATAAAATAAGAATTTGAGGACACAATTACTATTAAAATATAGCTCTAAATGAGTCCAATTTATGGACAAATCACTATCCCACACCGAAAAGAGTTGGTTGATGAGTTCTCAAAGTGGACTCATTTAGGGCTATATTTTCAAAGAAATTGTGTCCTTAAATGCTTATTTTATCTCAATATCTGATGAAAACCCTTAAGTTTCAGGTATTTGAAGCTTTAAAGAAAGCATGGACACTACTTCGCAAAAAGAAACGAAAAGGCTGGAAATAACAAGAAAATAAAGGCCTGAGGATCGCCGAGTCCACTTGGCGAGTTGCCGAAAGGTCTCACTTCACCTTTTGTTCTAGTGTGTTGAGCCATGAATGAAAGGATCAAGTCGACAGAAAAAGGGATTAGTCGGTGCATCACCGAGGAGTTCCGTGAAGCAGTACTATGTCGCCCAATGACCCAAAGCACGGCTATGCCGAAGGATGGTGCAAGACGGCGATGAACTACACCAAAGGGTGAATCGCCGAGTTGATCGGTGATTCTGACTAATGTCGCTGAATAATCCGCTGCAGCACAGATTTTTGAAAACTATAAATACTCTTTGAGAATTATAGCTTAGTATAGAAGATTTTCAATATAGAATAATTAATATAATTTTACTACTTTTTATTTTTTCTCAGGTTTGTGAGGGTTTTGGAAACTTGAAGAAGAATAGAGTTTTATCTCCCAGGGTTTGGACTTGGGTCTCTTAGATTCTTCATTCTTGGCCTGTAACAAGACTTAAATCTTCATACCCACTTTAATGCAAGCTCATTTAGGTATAAATTTCTATCTCTTGATGTGTGGCTAAAAATCCCAATTCTTGTGGTGTGATTTAGCAAATATGGGTTAAGATTGTTCTTCGGTCTTTCTTACTGATAGATTAGATGTAGTTTAATGGTGATTTCGTCTAGTAGTTGTGGATGAATTTAACAAATTTGTAGTTGCCAATACAAGTTTATTAATGTGTGTTCGTCTTGCTCGAGAGAGAGGTTGTGAAACCAAGACTACTAGATTGATGGCCTAAGGAGTGGGACGATATGAGGTTCTGCTCGAGAAAGTAAACCCTAGTACCATATCCTAACACTCAGCTTGAGAGAGTGAGTGGGGTAAGGCATAGACTGGTCGTCATGCGGCAAATGGGTGTCCGAGAGGAACCCATTTGAAATGGGGTAAGTTGCTCGAGAGAGAATTTATTCCCACGTATAGCTTAGCCTAGTCACTATTACTCTATAAATTGTCTACCGAAAGCGTTTACCCAACAATTTAGATTAACCCGTATTCTGGTCACATCCCAAGAATCTCCTCTCATTCATAGATTTCTTTGTTATTTCTACTGTTTTTGCTATACTTGTGACAAAACACCCAACTTTTTAATTGACACTTTTGTGTCCCCCTTTAATTTACAATGTTTTTAATCATTAATGTCTTTAGCTATGACTAGTTAGAAGTAAATATTTTTTTTCTATTAATTCTTGAAACCACTCGCTTGGGACTCAACCCCAACCCTTGGTTGGGTTACTGTATTATTGCATGATCGTAGACACTTTCATTGGAAGTTGTGTCATTGATTACGCAAACATCAAAATGGTGTCGCTGCTGGTGAGTGGTGTTATTTGAAAATTCTTAGATTAGTAGATTTTTTGTTCTTCTTAGTTGTAGTTTACTCACTTAATCTTTAATTTTGTTTTGTTCGTTTGTTTTATCCAAACAGAGGAAGTGAGCATGGAGAGCTATACTCGGGAGCCAATGGAGTTTCCCCCATTAGAGGTACTGATGTTACAGGATCGTATCCTCACCTTCAAACAAGTGGAGGGTGAACGGATTCACAAATCACGGGCTAGGTTTAATGAACTGATCAATCAATGACCAAATCATGACATTCCCGACATAGCTCTCTTTGACTGTTTCTACAGAATTCTTGGTGCTAGATATAAGAGGTTGGTCGACCAACTCAATTCGGGAGGCATCGCAAAACAACCTTATCTGATAGCAGCTCGACTGCTTAATCAAATCGCTGAAATGAATCAAGAAGTAGAAAAGGACTTCATGTTGGCCTCCCTAATGACTCAGAAGGATGAGCTGGCTAAAAAGATGGTGAAGATCGAGGTCCAATGTAAGAGGAAGGATAAATACATCCCTCTTCATGAGCGAAGAAGTCTCAAGGACAATGAGGTTAAAAGTCTTAAGGGAATGCTCTCAATCATTCTCCACAAGGTGACTGAGCAAGATAGAGAGCTGAAAGAAATGAAGGAAGACATTGGAGAAATGAAGCGGATGATTTGGTCTCATTCCAGAGCTGTCCAGCTGCTAGAGAACCTCATGGGTTATGCATAGCCCGATCTCCACCCGAAACAAAATAGGGGATTGCCTGGTGATACAAAGGATAACCCCAAAAATGGAGTTTGAGTACTGATTTACGTCGTGCCACGACGTTAACTTAGGAGTTGTTTGGAAGGCAACCCAAAACCCTTAAATGCTTGTAATATGTTATTATTGAAATAAAGGTGTCTTGATTTTGTAGGATTGGGCATGAAAAGTATAGGATGAATCACACAAGTTCAATTGGTGAATCGCCGACTAGATCAGCAACCTCGACAAAGACCGCCATTTGGGATCCTCACCTTAACTGAAGGTCCTGTAAAACTCGGCAAGGTAGATAGACAATCGGTGAATTGCCGGGTAGCGGATCAAAAGTAACTAATGTCCTCGAATGGGTGAGATCTTAATGGTTTTTATAAGACAACGGGTTTTGACTTTCAACCTTTTTCACATTCTCTCACTCTCAATATTTGCAAAATCGGACCTACGTAGTATTTTAAAAAATTGTAGTAGCTCTTGAGTATTTTAGCTGATTTAGTAGTGCTTGGATCTGTACTAATCTGCTGCCTAGTATCACAATCTTGAATTTATCTGCCTAAAAGGTTAGCCCTCAAAACCCTGCATTTAATTGTGATAATTATACTCTCATTGCAAACGATTTTATCCCATGTTGTGTACTGTGCATTTATGACAACTTTAGACTATTCAAGTGCCTCTTTTGATTTGCTAATCCAACCCTTATACTTTAAATGTTGGAATCTCGTTATGATGATTTAGCATGAATGAAATTTTATGAGGTGTTCATGCATACTATTTAAGTTGAGAAAATAGAAAAACTATAAGCTTGATTGATCTAGTACATATTTTGATTTTGTTTTTGGGGGTTGCGGGTTGAAAATCGAGAAGATAGATTGGAAATAGGCATGATCGGCTGATTGGCGAGCTAGGTGAAGCTCACCAAATAACTCAGTGGTTCGCCTATTTACCCCATCTAACCTTTAATTTCATGCTTCTTGAGACAAGGATTCTGTAGCTCTCGGTGAGAAATCTCAGATCACCAAAAGCATTCGGTGAATCACTGAAAGTATCCTCGATCGCCCCTTGTCTGCGCCCCTTTCCATTATTGCACTGTACCTTTCAGGGGACAAAACACTGCCCGCCAAAGCAATTAGGAGATTCGCTGATCTATTCGGCGAGATAGTCTGCAATTGTGTCCCTATGAATTTGATTTAGTTGTTCTAACTTCTTCCCGAATTATTGGTAGAAATGGCTAGAACTAAAGTTGCAAGAGAAAGCAGGTCACCCCAAGGTAAAACAAAAGGGATTAAAATCAACGAGGATGCAACTGCATCCAGAAGAAAGTTTGCTAAACTTTCCATAGTTGGTGGGAAAGGCAAGGGCAATGATAAGATCCTTGAACTATCAGATGCAAGCACTGACAGTGATGGCTTTTACAGAAATGACCCCAACCAATCTAAGAGTGAAGAAGTGGGTTCTGATGAGGATGATCTGTTAATAGAAGAGAGGGCTGAGCGGCAAACTAAGAAACTGAATGATCCATCCAGGATCAGGAATACCCAGCCTACCACTCTTACATCTCCAGTTCCAGAGCAGGCAATGGTATTAGAACCTCCAGTATTGGATCATCCACCTAAGTCGACAAATCGAGTAAAAGCTGAGGGACTGAGAACAATTATGGAGGAAAAGCGGTTGTCCATAGACGGGGTTATAGACAGACACCCAGAGATAATGGAATGCCTGAGATACCATAAATTCCAAATTTTAACCAAGCTCCGCGGCCCTTATATTCCAAACTGGATAAGAGAATTCTATAGTGCATATAGTGCACTAATACCTCAGAAAAAACAACTAGCAGCAACCTCAAAGAAGTAGACCATATGGTTATCAGAGGCAGGAGAGTGAAGTGTAATAGTGAGGCGATTAATGTGGACTTGGGAATGTCCACGAATATTGGAGATCACAGCCAACAATTGATCAGAACAAAGAAACTGGATGAGATTAAAAAGTGGTTAGCCCCACTAATTTCATACAAGACTCCAAAATGGTTGGCGAAAGGAGCTCGAATTGAAAAGAAAGAACTAAACATAGCAGCAAGGTTTTGGTTTGGTTTGATCAGCAGTACAATCAGCCCATCCTAGAATGAGTCGATTCTTCGCCTTTCCAAGGTAGCTTGCCTGGGTTGCATCATAGAGGAAACGTGGATAAACTTAGGAGAAATCATCGCTTCAGAGATAATCATGCGTGCAAGGTAGAGCGAGACCTCACTTTCATTCCCAGTATTGATCACAACATTGTGCAAACAAGCTTGGGTACCTCAGGATGCCAAGAAAGATGTGGAAATGATGCCCACAACCTCTACTGACATCCAGAGGATCGAAGCCAAATACCTTAAGGATCAAACAGAAAGGAAGAAGGTAGCATTGATGGTGTCAGGAAACACAGAATCATCACCTGCAAAGGCACCTCCAGATTCTTCCGTTGTTGCAAGGTCTCCCAGACCTAATGTTGTTGCTGCTATTTCCCAGCCTTCACTCACCCAGTCTTCCCTACTCCGGATGGGACAGCTTTCCCTTTCTGCTGACCGTCGGGATGCTAGTCTAGAAGCCTCTGTTCCAAGCATGATCCAGGTTACCCAAGCTGATGTTGTGACACCTCTGAGCACTATCATTAACTCTCTAGCTGTCAGGATAGCAGTGTGTGAGCACAACCAAGGGGCCATATATGAGGTGACAAATTTAAAAGATGTCATTGTTGAGCTGCGAAAATATGTAAATGATGAGTCCACAAATTGGACTCATTTAGGGCTATATTTTAATAGAAATTGTGTCCTCAAATGCTTATTTTATCTCAATATATGATGAAAACCTTTAAGTTTTAGGTTTTTGAAGTTTAAAGGAAAGCATGGACACTACTTCGCAAAAAGGAACGAAAAGGCTGAAAAGAACAAGAAAACGAAGACTTGAGGATCGCCTAGTCGACTTGGTGAGTCGCTGAAGGGTCTTACTTCACCTTTTGTTCCAGTAGGCTGAGCCCTGAAGGAAAGGATCAAGTCGGCGGAAAAAGGGAGCAGTCGGCGCATCGTCGAGAAGGTCTCTGAAACAGTGCTATGTCGCCCAATAACCCAGAGTATGACGATGTCAAATGATGGTGCAATACGGTGATAAACTACACCAAAGGGTAAATTGCCAAGTTGATCAACGATGCTGAATAATGTCGCCGAGTGATCCGCCGCAACAAAACTTTTTGAAAATTATAAATACTTGTTGAGAGTTATAGCTTATAATCAGATTTTAGACTTAGATTTTAGTATCAGATTTTTATTATCATATTTTGGATTTAGTACTTTTATTTGTACTCACAAGTTTGTAAGGGTTTGAAGACTTGAAGAAGAAAAGGGTTTCTTCTCTTCCAATTTGGAAGTGGGTCTCTTGGATTCTTCTTTCTCTTCTTAAATCAATACTTATTTCTCTATACCCATTCGATTTCAACATCATTGAAGCTATGAATTCCTATCTCTTGATGAGTGGCTAAAAACCCCCATTCATGGGGTGTGATTTAGCATATATGTGTTAATATTATTGTTGGGTCTTTCTTGCTGATAGGTTAGATGTATTTTAATGGTGATTTCACCAAGTGGTTGTGGTTTAATTTAATGGGTTTGTAGTTGCAAATACAAAGTCACCCATATTTTTTCGGCTTGCCAGAGAGGGAGGTCGTGAAACCAAGACCACTAGACTGATGGCCTAAGGAGTGGGTCAACATGAGGTTATGCCCGATAGGGTGAACCCTAGTCCTATATCCTAACACTCAGCTCGAGAGAGTGAGTGGGGTAAGGCGTACGCTAGTCTTCATGCGGCAAATGGGTGTCCGAGAGGAACTCATTTGAAATGGGGTAAGTTACCCGAGAGGGAACTTATTTCCATCTAAAGCTTAACCTAGTCACTATTATCTTGCAAATTTCCTATCGAAAGCATGTACCCAACCATTTATCTCAACTTGTATTGCGGTCACACCCCAAGAACTCTTACCCATACTTGATTTCTTTGTTATTTTTGTTGTTTTTGCTATACTTGTGACAAAATCCCCCAAATTGATATTTGACACTTTTGTGTCCCCTTTTAATTTACTATGTTTTTAATCATTAATGTCTTTAGCTACGACTACTTAGAACTAAATTTTATTTATCTATTAATTCTCACCACCTCTCCCTTGGGACACGACCCCAACTCTTGGTTGGGTTATTATACTATTGCACGATCGTAGACACTTGCATAAGAAGTTAAGTCGTTGATTATGCAAAATATAAAAATGGCGATGATGCTGGGGAGTGGTGTTACTTGAGATTTTTTAGATTAGTAGAATTTTTGTTCTTTTTAGTTGTAGTTTACAAACCTTACTTTTAGTTTTTTTTTCTTTAAATTTGTTGGTATAGTTACGCTCTCTCAACATGGCTGAGGGAACCAGTGGGAACATAGCTCAGATGAAGCAAGAAGTCGAGAGGGACTTCACATTACCCGCACTGGTAACTCAGTTGCACTAGTTTGCAACCAAAATAACAGAGGTTGAAAACCAGTGCAAGAGTCAAGGGAGGTACATACCTCCTCATGAGGGAAACAATCTAGAGGCAGGGAGAACAGCCGTGTCGAGGACACACTCCAAATCATTCTTTAAAAGATCACCAATCAAGATCAAATGTTGGAAGAAATGAAGAAGAGTATTAATGTATTGAATTAAATGGTTGGCTCTCATTCTAGATTGATCCAGCTAATCAGGACACTCCTGAATTATGCGGTGCCTCCTCTTCACTCAAACGAACTATTGGGGTTACCTAGTAACACTAGGGACAACCCAACCAATGGGTAGTGAGTAAAAACTCACGTCGAGCCACTACGTTAAATAAAACAGTTCTTGGGAGGCAACCAAAGGTTTTAATTGCTTAAATTTTCTTTTATAAATAATAGTGTGTTAGTGATGCAGGTTTGAATGAGGCAAGTGGTGAAAAATATAGAATGGAGAGTAAATGATCAATCGGCAGACCATCGAACAGGTCGGCGTGCCCAACCTGATCCACCGTTTGGCTGAAGTCAAGTTTAAATTAGAGCCTATAAAACTCGGTGACCTTGAGAAGCAGTTCAGCTCATCGCTGACCTGGTTGACCATCTCGACTCAGACCGCCATCTTGATTCCCAAGAAATCAACACATTTCTAACAATCGGCGGGACAAGGGACCACTCGGCGAATCGTCAAGTGGATCGGCGATCGCAACTAACATCGCCGAACTAGCCCGAACTAAACAGTTTATAAAGGCCAAAGAATTCAAAACTTTGACTTCTTCACTTTTCCTCGCTCACAAATCTCCTAAACTCGCACCAAGGTAGCATTTTATTAAATTTAACATTACTCTAGCATTTTAGTTTGGGATTATGCTTGGAATTGGAATACTTTGCCGCCTAGCTTTTCAACTAGCATTTAATCAACATTGAAAGTTTGTTTTCCTTTTCCAATATTTACATTTGAAAGTTTTGTTCTCATTTGCAGCAATTCAAAACACTTGTCTGTGTTGACTGATTGTCGAAGGCTCGTAATCAATGTGCTTTATAGTGAGTTGGGTTGTTATCTCATGTTGTTTTCAATTGATTGGGTAAAGGCTGGAGTAGCCCATGTTTGTGCTAAATGTCAAAAAAATTCTCAATAATAGAGAAGGTGACACCGTTCTTAAGAGTACATATCGTCAAATGGCTGAATACGGCAAGTCCGAGAGAAATTTGAGTATTCTGGGGTAAAGGGTAATATGGGTCTCTTTTGA
>JAJOOS010000291.1:0-18259 GCA_029582725.1 Solanum chiquidenum
CATGTGCCTTCGAAATCCTCAATTTCTAGAGTGAAGTTTTTTTTTTCCGTGGAGATTACTTCTTTTTTTAAAAAAAAAAAGTCATCATGTAATAGGTTTAAGGGCTGAAGTTATGAATCTGGATGGGAAATTACTATCTGATTGGATTCTGAAATGTGATAAATAATTAACTTTGGGCATGTTTTGCCTTAACATGTTAGCGTACTGCATACATAAGTATCAAATTAAGCTAACTTCGGATTAGTTATTCACTAAAATGATCGGATTCAAGAGTCTTACACTTGTTGTCTTGTTACTCTTTTCGATTTCTCTTGAAGAATTACTCTACTTTCTATATAAATTTCGATAAGTTTCTCTCTTTGTTCTCACATCTTGACTAAGTGACTAGAAGAATTCTCTGTCAACGCCTAATGCTTCACATCTGATATAGCCAAACTTGGTCCATATATTGATAGTCTTAAGTAATTTATCATTTTAGCGTCATATATGATTCTACGAACTTAGCTCCTATCCCATGTATTTATTTCATCCTGCTCTAAGTATTGGACCTTCACTGGGTGTTTTACTCAGCTCCTCACTAATCTTTGTCATCAACTCCATGCTTTGCTTCAACTTTTATTAAAACTTTGACTTTATATTTGATCAGTGTTTCATGAATGGTTGTTCTTCATGTTTAATAGGATTGAAATATTTCTCCTGTTACTATAGTAGATGACTGCCAATATGTTACAATGGTAGGATTGCAAAGTTTCAAACTTTATCTATTATTTTTCAATAGATAGTTGCAGACATACTTAAGTTCACTTTATGGTGTATAAAATATATTAAAAATTATGTACGCCAAATCTAACTTACAGAAAGAGGTTAATCTGTAGAAAATCATATCGATTAGAATGGGATTGTTGGTACAAGTTAAATTAAATTTGGGTTAACGGATGACTACGTGAAATTTATTTTAATTTCCTTTCTTACAAGTTCAAATCTCATTTACTAATTTTTATCTATTTTCTTTGCACATGTACACTCGGGAGCGCATTTGGAGTTGTGTTATAACTCCATCTCTGTCTAAATCAGAGAAGCGAATGACAGCCTGCATTATCGCTCCTGTTTAGCAGCCTTTTTCGCGTCAATAGTGTCCAACGCCTCTTTCTCACTTCAAAGTTTCATGTGCTTTATATATATATGTGTTGCTATTTTTTACTAATATTTTCCTTATTAATGTTTTTCGTATTTATATTTATACTTGCTTTTATTTTGTTTGGTTTGGAACAACTAGGAACAATGGTAAAGTATAGTCGCTTAACCCCATATCCCTTCAGATATTGGGTTTATTATAGTTATTTAGTTTAGAATGACATTTTTTCGGCTAAGTTTTATTGTTACTTGACGTATTTTGGTGGTTATGAAAACACATCTTTTAAAGAAGTTCACATGGGAATAATGTCTTCAAATGTTGTGAATTTATTTACAGATTTTTCTTTCATAAACAAGTGTTTAGAGTACAAGTTTAGCAACTTAAAGTTTGGTATTTTGGCGTCTTAAAGTGCAGCATGTTGAGTTCAAAAAGTGTAGAATTTTGACATTAGAAAGTCCAAATTTTGAGTATAAAAAATACAGATTTTGAGGCTCAAAAGACAGCCCTCTTTGTGGGCTTTGAAGTGCAAAATTTAAGCTCGAAAATGCAGATTTTTGAGGTTAAAAAGTGCAGATTTTTAACTTAAAATGTGCAGAATTTGAGTGTAAAAAATGCAGGCTTCTGAGACCCAAAACCCAACTCTTTTTCATGAGCTTTGAAAGGCATATTTTAGCTTTAAAACACAGATTTTGAGAGACGAAGCTGTCATTTTGTATTCTTTGTGCAGATTTTTTATTTTTTTTTTAAATGTAGCTTTTCACTTCAGTTAAAAATACCATTTTTTTTAGGTTCTAAAGGTACATTTGTTGGAACTAACCACTATACTTTGAGAGTTTAAAAGTGCAGTAGTTAGGGTCCAAAGATGCTTTTAAAATACTACTTTTCAAAGGAAGATATGATTTTAAAAGACCAAAATGAATGTGATAAGGCTCGCTAGAATTGTTACATTTTTAGTCTTGAAAACACACGGCTTAAGTTATTCGTTTCGAGAAGGAAAAAAATATTCATTAGCTTTATCTATAAACTCTCACTTAGGACTTTTTGTTGAGGAAAACTTATCCTTTAAAACTCCCAAATAATTTTGAAACTAGCGTAAGGCTAAAGTTGTTACCGTTTTAGAATTTTTTTTTTTTTTTTTAAAAGTAAATAAATAAGGAAGTAGGTTTATATATTTTATTAACAAAAATAAATGTAACTATAGAATAAGTCTCAATAGTTAGGCCAATTTTATATTCTTGACATCAGCCCTTTATGAAAGTTTATTTGCTATTGTCACTTTTTTAAAAAAATCAAATATTACTAAAAATATTTTTAACATGTTATTTCAAGATTTAGATATGCCAACAGGTTCAAAATACAAGGTACATACATATATATGTCATACATAGAAAGGTACAAATTTCCATATTTTTTTCAGTTTTCTCTATATGTAGCTTATTACTTGGTTATACTTCATTTTTTTTTCTCATATCTACTATCACTTTTACAAATGATACTTTTTTTTTTTTATAATTTATAAATCCCTACACTTTAATATAACATTATTTTACTACAGATTTGCACCCGACTGCTATCTCATTTTATTTTATTTTTCTTTCACGTTTTAATCCTATATATAAATAAGACGACACATTTTCATATCATTTAAACTCAACATTTATTTTGGATACACATCTACCTTTTTCAACATATAAATTGTCATACATTTTTAGTACGTTTATTTATTTATTTTTTACTATAGGATAAACATACTACTATTAAATTTATTTTAGAGACGTATATATGTCCTACCTTGTATTTTACTCTTTTTCTTAAACTAAAAAAATTTACTTATCATTGATTTTAAAGCAAACGAATGAATACATTTTCCTAATTATTTTTCCTAAATTGAGTTTAAGGACTATCTTCGAATAGGCTCTGAGGGTATTAGGACTCTTATATTTATCAAATTAGGACTCTTAGGATTGTCTAGTGTATTGATGTATAACTAGGACTTGTAGTATATCTAGGATTCTTATATCCTTATTATAAATATATGCAACGCATGCTCATGATATTCGACGAGCTATTATCAAAACTCTCTCATGGTTTCAAAAGTCCAAATCTAGCCCACTCAGAGTAATCAAAACTCTTACTCAGAATCTCATTGGTTTCGCAGATTAAAACAGAGTTTACATTCACATATTTAAAAAATGGTTTTCCTAATATTTTCCTTAAAGTTTAGGTGGCGACTCTAAAACAAAACAATTTTTTTAAAAATCAGAGTGCCAGTCATATTATGTTGTGAACTGTTTCGGCTAGTTCGAAATACGGGTGCGACAGCTTGGCGACTCCGCTGGGGAATTTACTTAGGTTTTAATCTTACAAAAACTCAATTTAGGAATTATATTTGTGATTACTTGTTTATTTCTTCTTGTTTGTTTTACCGAATTTATATATTGTCTTGACTGAAAGGTCGCAAGTGAAATCCAAACTTGTGTTTCTTATTTTTTTTAAAGCACTACTTGTTACTGTTTTCCCTACACAATCATTTTTCACTTTCTATCGAGTCTTTAGCCGTACACAAATACACACAATGTACACGCGAAGGGTGTTCCTGCACTCCTCCAAAACTCTCTTTGAATTCCTTAGTTTCAGATTCTGTGCAATTAAGATAGTGCACCTTCTTGTAGTTACTCAGTCCCCACTCTCAATCATCTAGGAAAAAATCATACTCTTAAAATAGGTTATGTTGCATAGCCTTAGGCAAGATAATATACGGTTTTGTCATTGAGTTTAGGAAACCACTCAAATGTCAATGAGTTTCTTCTTTAAAACTCGACGACATACACTTTGTGTGAAATTGATATAAATTATCCAAACTAAACACTTAACGGATTTGGAACAAATAAACTCATCATACCCTTTTACCTTTCTTTCAGATGCAAATCAACCAAAACCTTCCTAATATCAGGACGATGACTGAGGTCCCCCGAACTTTGAAAGAGTGGTGGGGAAACATCCGAGTGGCATACATAAATGAGATTATGCGACACTGGGGTGTCATTAACTGATCCACTAAATGTGGAGGCAAACAAGTCACTCATTACTGTAATGATTAAATTTTGGCAACCAGCAACACTGACTTTCCAGTTCACATATTTTGAAATCACACCAACATTGGAAGAGATAAGTCAAATTGCTAATTTACCATTGGCTGGCAGAGCACCCTTGGCACCGTGCACTACATCGGGAATCAGCTTTCTGCAGTCTTTGGGTTTGAGGGTAGGCCCATGTTTACGAAGAGTTGACGAGGGATAGGTCAAGTTGGATTATCTGTTTAAGAGGTTCGGTCATCGAGATAGGTATGATAGGTTCCAACAAGAATTCTGCATCTCTAGGGTTAGTTGGGAAAGGAACATGGCTATTGTTTTCGTGATGGCCTTTTTGGATATTATGATCTTGCCAAAGAAAAAGGCTTGTGTCGACATCAACCTACTGCCTATGGTTATCTTCATGTTTAGAGGACCTGTTAGAGTGACCATCATACCCATAATCTTGGCATAAATATTTTGATCATTATCCCTCTGCTCTAGAGGATATGACCACTTTAAGGAAAGTAACTTGTTGCTACAGATTTGGGTGTTGGAACACTTCTATCAAAGCCAAGCAGAAAATGGCGCTGAAGCAGACTTACACAACAAAATCAGAAGCCATGCGGCGAGATTGAGCATGTGGGATGCCCCAAATAATGAAAATGGTTGGCGCCTTTTCCTGACCCACCTCACAAGGAACCATATTTAATGGCGACTACCATGGGTCCATGGCCGAGCTCAGTTGAGAAGCAACCACGCCTATTTCATTGAGTTGATTGGGTTGGAAGGCTTCCAGCCTTACGCACCTCTAAGAGTCCTCCAACAGTTTGGATACCCAAGGCGTTCCTGTATGGTCAAATATCGCATTAGTAGAGGTAGATTATGAAGAAAGGATATTGATCGAGAGGATCTCTGCTTTGATACAAGGATGGTATGACATTCTTGACTTAGGCATGGAGGTTGAGTCCTGGTGCACTCCTGAATATTATACTTGGTTTATGATGGGAGGAATTATTGCAAGGCCCAGTTGTGATGGGATTTTTGGGTTCACAGACACCCAAAGATCAAATCAAATTGGCACGGAGCTATTGAACCTCATGCACATCACTACAACCATGTATCATCAGGTGACCCCACGGTCTGTCGACCATCTCATACAGGCAATTGATGATGAAACAAATGAAGAGATGGAGGAAGACCTAGAAGAGGTTCCTAGAGAGCCAACTGAGGAGATGGAAGGGGATTCAGAAGGATATTCAGAGCATGACCCTAACTTGTATGACCCTAGAGATGGAGGAGTGATGCACATGGAGGATGAACCTATCCCAACAGTAGAAGACGCTCACTCGGAATATGGTTCCATAGGGTTTGATGAAGGGGAAGATTCAAACAACTGGAATGGAAGATCAATGAATCCCCAGAGTACCACCCAGAGCCATTTTATAACGGGGACGATGACAGTGACGATGCTCCAACCTGGCCGTAGATTCGTCTTTCTTCTTTGAACTCTTTTCATAAGCTCCTCAAAGTGCCATGTGGCCTATCCCTCTTGTATTCCTTATGGCCCCCTGTACTTTCATTTCTTAGGTTTTTGATTGCCTACCTCAATGTAACATCCAAGACTACCTTAATCAATGAAGTTATGTTTGCTCCAGATCTAAAATGTGTTTAAATGGATAATTTATTATCAAACTAATTGCAACGTAGGCCTACCTCAAGCAAAAAGAGGTTCTACATTAGGACGTGTTTTGAATGTTGCCAAATTATCGTATATATGTGTTACATTTATATATTTGTTACATATTTCAATATTTTCCAAAACTAACATAGTTTCCATTTTTTTTCTTTGTTTTCTTTGTTTTCTTTTCTTTTTCATCATTTATCCCCAAGAGTACGTTGATTTGTGTCGACTTGAAAACTGGTTGACTCACGATACAACCTTGATCCAAAAGAAAGAAGACTGATAAAGACGAGTTCAACGCTGCTGCAAACATAAAGATACTTATTGAGAACCCCGAAGGTACTTGAAGCATGACAGACATCCAAAATGAAGAGAAAATGGCTCGCATGGAGCAATAACTCAAGATCTTGAAAGAAGAACTACGCCAAGTGCGAGACTTGGCCAAACTGTCGGCTACCACTTTCTCTACTTTCAAGACGCCTATCTACTTCGCAAAGGCTGACCTGCCTTCTGCCGACTTGCCAAATTAGCCAGAACAAACTCAACACGCTCCCGCTCACGGTCGAGTTCCACCAGCTTCTCCAACCGCAGTTAAGACCATTCCTGACCTTTCCAATCGAGACACTACCATACCTATAATGCAGCAAATACTTGGGGAACATATCGCCGCTCCCTATTAGCCACATGTTCCATCCGTATAAGCCACTGGAGCTCCTACCTTCACAACGCTAGATGTGGTTAATAACCCGTACAAACCAATATGCATCGATCAATATGCAGAAATGGAGAAAGATGCTCGGTTGAAAGAGGATGCATCGATTAATGCCTAGCTTCAGGGTCTAAGAAAGGCATTGAAAAGCTTACAAGTTACTAGAGGAACGGAGAGTCTGGATTATGATGACTTGTGCATCCACCCAGACATTGACATGTCGGTAGGGTACAAACCACCGAAGTTTGACGTGTTCGATGGAAAAGGTGACCCTCACGCACATTTAAGGGCATAATGTAACAAGTTAGTACGTGTAGGGAGGAATGAGAAGTTGAGGATGAAGTTGTTCATCAGGAGTCTGCCTGGAGAAGCATTGACCTGGTATACCCGCCAAGACCCTCGCAAATGGTGTGACTGGCAAGAAATGGCTGAGGACTTCATGACTCGTTTCAGATTCAATACTAAAATTACTGCTGACAGATTCTCATTGGCCAATATACAGAAGAAACCATCTGAGAATTTCCAGGAATATGTATGACATTAGAGAACTGAGGCCGTAAGGGTGCAACCGCCACTAGAAGAGAGTGAGCTCTTGAAGTACTTTATTCGAGCTCAAGAAGGTGTCTACTTCGACAAGATGATGTCAATGATGGGCCTGAAGTTTGCATAATTGGTCAAGATGGGAGACTTTATAGAGGAGGGTGTTAAATCTGGGAAGATTCAGTCTATGGTCACATTGCAAGCTGCAAGTAGGGCTATACAATCGGGTTCCATTGGCGGCATCTAAAATAAAAGGGAGGATGTTTCAGCTGTCACTTACCAACAAGGAGGACCGTCCCATTGATACCCCAGTAATCCCTAAATCGTTGTGCAAACTTCATACGTCCCATACCCAATATATAATACCCAATCACACTATAATCCACCCCGAGCACCAGCATACCAAAATCCTCCAAGACGATATGTCCTTGTCCAAGCACCAATCCACCAAAATAGACCAGCATACGCACTGAGACCACGTCCAAATCTTGAAGATAGAAATGTTTGCACTTACACACAGATTGTCGAACCCTACTCCCAATTGTTTGAGAGATTGAGGACAGCGATAGTGCTGCAACTAGTTGAAGGAAAACTTTCTAATCCAATCCCTCGTAATTTTGATGGAAACAATTGATACGCTTACCATTCGAGAATCCAAGGACACGACACAGAAGATTGATATGGTTTGAAGAACTAGATCGAGTCTTTGATCAGAAGAGGAGTAATCAAATGCACTCCAGCGCCTCCCAATGTGAACAACAACCCCTTGACAAACCATGAGAATCAGGAAGTCAACATGGTTACTCTAGATGAAGAATATGGGGGCCCTGACTGCCCACACATAGATGAAGCAGATGCCATGACATCTTCAGCACAACCTATTATCACTTTTCAACTAAGGGAACCTTTGACTGTCCAAACATATCTCCCAAGAGTTGTAGTAACCACTGTAATCACTAGAAAGCCTGAATACGACACCAAATCAATCCCATGGGACTATCGAGCATGCACCAAGGGCAAGATAATTGACACTATCGTGGCTCAAGGGATAACTAGGTCGGGGAGGTGTCATGCCCCAGAGGACCTAAATCAAAGAGTTCTTCGAAAAGAACAGAATCTAAGGAAGAATGTTACTGATGCTGAAGCCACAAAATTTTGGAAGAAGATGCAGCCTAAAGACTGTTCAGTCGAAGAGCAGCTGAAGAAGACGCTTGCCCACATATCTATTTTGTCACTACTTATGAGTTCTGAAGCTCATAGGAATGCTTTGATGGAAGTGTTAGACGGAGTGAATATTCCAAAAGAGACCACTAGTGAAACCTTAGCTTCAACGATTGGAATAATAGTGGAAGCTAACAAGATTTCTTTCCAAGATGATGAGCTGCCTGCAGAAGGGGCTGGGCACAACAAAGCACTTCACATCGCAGTCAAGTGTTGTGATAAGGTGGTGACTCGAGTTCTAATTGATGGTGGTTCTGGATGCAACATCTATCCTTTTACCACTTTGAGGGATTTAGGTGTTAATATGGGAGAGATAAAGGAAAATCGTGTGAAAGTTAGAGATTTTAATGGAGCGCAAAGAAGTGTCATTAGAGAGATCTATCTCACATTGCAAGTGGGGCCGGCTGAATTCCCTATCCTATTTCAAGTGATGGATGTATCATCCAACTACAACCTGTTGCTGGGAATACCATGGATTCACATGGCAAGAGCGGTTCCTTTCACTCTTCACCAATGTGTAAAGTTTGAGCGGGGTCGCACAGAAGTTACCATCCACGGAGAGCTCAGTCACCCCATATTTTCTGTTAATTATATTCCAGTCGCTGACGAATTAGAAGGAGCCACCTTTCACACTTTGGAAATTATGCAAGCTATAAGGGTCGGTGATGAAGCAGAGGCAGGTAATACCAAGTTGTCAAGTGCAACGAAAATGGTTGCGTCAGAGTAGTTAAAGTATGGATATCAGCCTAAGAATGGACTTGGACCTAAGTCCAATGGCATAGTTGAGCCGATCCAGCTGAAGCATCAGAAAGGCACCAACGGACTTAGATATGAGCCTACCTTGGGAAGAGACGGTCACGGGTCAAGCGATACAATCTTTGTACTAGAACAAGCTTTGATTCCAGATCAAGCTGGCGTTGATGACATCGTAGAAGGAATAGGCAATATGTTCGTGGCCATGGCTGGAGAAGAAAAAGAGATAAATCTCAACTAGTTGACCATTCGTAATGCCGAACTTGGAGAAATCTTACAGAATTGGACCATCAGCCCGTCCCTGTTTCAACCAGAGTCCTGGTAGCGTGGAAAAGTAGTCTTAATTTTAAAATTCGTATGATCAAATTGAGGCTTGAATCATGCCTAATCTTTTGTTTCTTGCCTCTTCTAAAAGCTAGAATGCTTTGAAATAAAAAGTCTTTATTGTTTCTTTAAAAAGCTTTTCTCGTTATTTTAATTATCTATTTATTTTTACTTACCTTTTGCACTTTTCAGCGCTCATATTAATAAAAATCCTCGTTCAACAGTTATGATATGTAACGAATCTACTGAGCAAGGTGAAAGTGATGAACAAGATCACAAAGAGTAAGATGAGATCAAGATTCCTGAAAATCTACAACATGAGATTGAACAAGTTGAAAGTCAGAAGAAACCCAATATGGATGAAACAGAGGTGGTCAACTTAGGAAATGAGGAAATCGTGAAGGAGACACGAGTCAGCATACATTTGGAGGCTGAAAGAAAGCAAGAATTAAAAGAGTTGCTTAAGCAGTATGTTGACATATTTGCTTGGTCTTCTGATGACATGCCAGGATTAAGCACTGATATTGTCTCGCATAAATTACCAACTGAATCCCACTTGTCTACCTGTTAAGCAAAAGACAAAAAAATTCAAGCCAGATTTGAGTTTAAGGATGAAGGAGGAGGTAACTAAGAAAATTAAGGCGAACGTTGTGAGGGTTACAAATTACCCCACATAGTTAGCCAATATTGTGCCTGTGCCAAAAAAGGATGGAAATATCAGAATATGTATGGACTATCGAGATCTCAACAGGGCCAGTCCTAAGGATGATTTCTCTCTTCCAAATATTCATATACTCATCGATAATTGTGCAAAACATGAGTTTCAATCATGTGTCGATTGCTTTGTAGGATATCACCAAATCCTGATGGATGAAGATGATACAGAGAAGACAGTGTTTATCACTCCATGGGGAGTGTATTTCTACAGATTAATGTCATTTGGTCTCAAAAATGTCGGTGCAACCTACATGAGGGCCATGACTACCCTTTTTCACGATATGATCCACAAGGAAATTGAAGTGTACGTGGCTGATGTCGTTATCAAATCCAGAAGAAGTTCAGACCACCTGGATGACTTACAAAAGTTCTTTGAGAGGTTGCGTAAGTATAATCTGAAGTTGAATCCAGCAAAGTGTGCATTTGGAGTACCTGCGGGAAATCTATTGGGATTCATCGTTAACAGGAAAGTCATAGAGTTGGATCCATCAAAGATAAAGGCAATCCAAGAGCTACCTCCACCCAAGACCAGGAAGGATGTGATGAGTTTCTTGGGAAGAGTGAATTACAGCAGTCGGTTCATAGCTCAATCCACAGTGATCTGTGAACCCATATTCAAGTTACTGAAGAAGGATGTTGCCACGAAATGGACAGAGGAATGCCAAAGGGCTTTCGATAGAATCAAAGAATACTTATCCAACCCACCAGTATTGGTCCCACCAGAGCCTGGAAAGCCTTTATTATTGTATCTATCTGTCATGGATAATGCATTTGGATGTGTATTGGGGCAGTATGATGAGACAGGTAGAAGAGAGCAAGTTATTTACTATTTGAACAAGAAGTTCACACCATACGAGGCAAGATACACCTTGTTGGAACGAACATGTTGTGCTTTGACTTGGATTGTGCAAAAATTTAGGCATTACCTGTCTGCATACACCACGTACTTGATCTCAAGAATGGATCCACTAACGTACATTTTTCAGAAGCCCATGCCTACGGGTAAACTGGCGAAGTGGAAAATTTTGTTGAGAGAGTTTGATATTGTGTATGTGACACAGAAGGCCATCAAGGTACAAGCCCTGGCTGATCACCTCGCAGAAAACCCAGTGGACTAGGATTACAAGCCACTCACGACCTACTTCCCTGATGAAAAGGTTTTGTTCGTAGGAGAAGATATATCAGAATCGTATGATGTATGGAGAATGTTCTTTGATAGGGCATCAAACTCTATAGGAGTTGGAATAGGAGCAGTCTTAATTTCGGAAATAGGTCAGTATACCCAATCTCAGCCAAGATTAGGTTCTACTGTACCAATAACATGGCGGAATATGAAGCTTGTATTCTCGGACTCAGAATGGCCATAGACATGAATATCAAAGAACTCTTAGTGATAGGAGACTCTTACTTGTTGGTTCATCAAGTGCAAGGAGAATGGACCACTAAGATTGTCAAGATCCTTCCTTATTTGCCTTACATAAAAGAGTTGAGTAGGAGATTCACAAGGATTGAGTTCAAGCACGTCCCTCGAGCTTAAAATGAGTTTGTCGATGCTTTGGCAACATTGTCCTCGATGATTCAACATCCAGACAAGAATTACATTGACCCTATCGATATAGAGATACATGATCAACAGACATACTGTTTTCATATAGATGAGGAACTGGATGGAAAACCCTAGTACTATGACATCAGAAGATTGATATAAGAACAAGAATATCCTGAAAATGCTACAAGCAAGCAGAAACGAAATTTGAGGAGGATGGCCAATCATTTCTTCCTTAACGGAGAAATCCTATATAGGAGAACTTCAGATTTAGGATTGCTGAGGTGTGTCGACGCCCCAAAAGCGACAAGGCTTTTGGAAGAAATACATGCAGGAACATGTGGACCTCACATGAATGGGTTCACTTTGGCAAAAACGATTCTAAGAGACGGATATTTTTGGATGACCATGGAGAGAGATAGCATCCGGTATGTGCAAAAGTGTCATCAGTGTCAAGTGCATGGAGATTTTATATGGGTTCCACCGAATGAGCTCAATGTGATGGGTTCCCCTTGGCCATTTGCCACTTGGGGCATGGATGTTATTGGACCCATAGAGCCTCCCGCATCAAATGGACATTGTTTCATCCTGGTGGCTATCGATTATTTCATAAAATGGGTCAAAGCTTCGACATACAAGGCAGTGACTAAGAAGGTAGTGTCACACTTTGTTCGCAACAACATAGTTTGTCGGTTTGGAATTCCAGAATCAATCATAACAGATAATACGGCCAACCTCAACAACGATCTTATGAAGGAAACTTGTGAAAGGTTCAAGATTGCTCATCTAAATTACACAGTTTATCGGCCATAGATGAATGGAGCAGTTGAAGCTGCAAACAAGAATATCAAGAAGATTTTAAGGAAAATAGTGGATAGTCACAGGCAATGGCATGAGAAGTTACCATATGCTTTACTCGGTTATTGCACCACAATCAGAACATCAACTGGGGCAACTCCTTATATGTTGGTTTATGGTTTGGAAGCAGTAATACCTGTTGAGGTAGAAATACCATCTTTAAGGATTATCTAAGAGGTTGGTCTGGACGATGCAGAATGGATACATAGCAGGCATGAACAATTGATGCGCATCGATGAAAAGAGGATGGACGTGGTTTGTCATGGACAACTCTATCAGAACAGAATGACCAAAGCGTTCAACAAGAAATTCAAACCTCGACAGTTCACACCAGGGCAGTTAGTATTGAAGAAGATCTTACCTCACCAAGAAGAAGCCAAAGGAAAATTTGCACCAAATTGGCAAGGACCCTACATGGTTCATAGATTACTCTCTGGAGGAGCGGTAATCTTAGCAGAAATGGACGGCACAGTGAGCACAAAGTCAATCAATTCAGACGTCATCAAGAAATACTACATCTGAAGACCTCAAGATTAATGCTTATTTCTTGTACTTTTGCATTTTAATATAACATAACTACGTCTAGACCTGACTTCCCACAGCGGGGTACGTAGGCAACCCACATCGGATTCGGTCTCCCTTAGAAAACCCAAAATCATCATTTCCATGTATTTAGAACTACGCTCGACATGAATTCCCTCGATGGGATACGTAGGCAATCCTTGTCGGATTCGGTCCTTTGCATTTTACACTTTTCTATTGTATCGAACTACGTCCTGACATGATTCTTCTTGGATACGTAGGCAGTCTGAGTCAGACCCGATCACTCCATTTCATATTTTTCACCTTCATATTGTATCGAACTATGTTACCACCTGATTCCACTTGGATACGTAGGCAGTTTGAGTCAAGCTCGGTCACTGCATTACATACTTCTATTTCTCCCACTTGTATTCAAACTACGTTATAATCTGATTCCTATTTTGGGGATACGTAGGGAGCCTGAGTCAGGCTCGATCAATTCTCTACATAATTTATATATTTTTTCTTACCCTTAAGAAGCACTTCCTCATAGTTAGCGTAACCTCAGAATCTGAAGAATCTCAATCATCGCAATGTCTGCAAAAGAGCTAGGGAAGCTTCACCAGGAGGCAAAAAGAGAGAAGACTATGTTGGATGTAGTCAACTAACTGGAAAGCTCGATGGACTTCGGAATATGTCATAATATAAAAACATTGGAGAATTACTATATATATATATATATATATACCTAATATATACGTAGTATATTTATTTTCTAGAAAAATCAAGCTTATTCTTTTCAAAAATATTTTTTCGACTCTTCCACCTACTTAGTCTCTAGGTTAAGAAACTACATACGGGCTAAGAAGACGTCGACGAATTTCAGTGACAAGGCTTCAGTCCGCGAGTTGATACAAATCAACACCCCATCCCAAACTAAAAAAATTCTTTGAGCACAGGAACACAAGAATCAAGGAAAATAACATCAAGTCTCGGGGCATGACGGGAAGCGTCACTCGACTTCTCACAATCATGAGCCAAACTATTCTTTCCTTACTTTATTTTTTAGAAGAACTTCAACCTACATATTATGTCTAAGGATATTTATTTAAATCTTTGTAGGTACGCTCGAGATCCAGATCAAATACTGAAGAAAAGAGGATCCTCTTAGGAATATAGGATAGTTAGCTTCCTGTCAAGATTACTCCACCAACCGGAGCTTGTAATGTAACCTCATCAATAACTCCACCGATCAGAGGATGTACATAGCAAACATCATCAAACTCCGCCAATCGGAGCTTGTACATAGCAAACATCGTCAAACTCCGCCAATCGGAGCTTGTACATAGAAAACATCGTCAAACTTCGCCAATCAGAGGATGTACATAGAAAACATCATCAAACTCAGCCAATCGGAGGTTGTACATGGCAGACATCGTCAAAATCCACCAACCAGAGGCTGTACATAGCAAACATCGATCGAATTCCACCAATCGAAGCATGTACATAAGCAAAAGAAGCAACACTCCGCCAATCAGAGCCTGTATATAAGCAAAAAAAGAAGCACTCCGCCAATCGGAGACCACATCATAGTGACGTCACCGAAGCTCCACCGACCGGGGGCATGCAAGCACAACGACGCTTTCATACACTAACAATAATATGTTACATTACAAGCTTTACAAAGCCGGATACAGACTTTTACTTTACAACAGCCCCGCCAAGAGAAGGTCTACATTACAAGCTTTACACAGCCGAATATAGGCGTTTACATTACAACAGCCCCGCCAGTCGAGGGCCTTTACATTACAAGTTACTTTAACTACAGCACATTCACAACACAAAAAACAGGGACATCAACAATCATTTGGACATCTACACTCTACTCTTTACATTCCAATTTCAATTTATAATTTTTGAACCGCAACAAGTACTTTTCACCTTTTTGCATGTTTTGCAGGACAACGCATTACAACAAGGAACTCCCTCTAAGAAGCAAACTAGGGCAAGTTAGTGCAATGTCAAGCATCACTAGCTACGTCAAGGATTCACTTTCAAAACTCAACTCGACTCAATTTTCAAAAGTTCAGATAACTCTCTCAGGTCTCACTTCATTATAACTCGACACTGGGACATTCTTTTAAAAAATCATCCCTCTACCATAAGTCTCCAGTAGAAATTGCTACGGAGCATTTCTCATTCATGTTCTTTAAAACTATATATCGTCCCTCTATTCGTGCCTATCTCTTCAAACCTCACCACCAAAATATTTCAGTATTACCATAATTCGATACTGGGGCAAATTTTTAAACAAAATTTGCTATGTTCCTACACTCTTGAACTACATATGGCCTGATTTCTCATGAAACCTAAGATATGTAGGCAACTCAGAAGCCAGATTTCGGCCATAACTCCATAGACATTTCTTGCCATGTTTTGCTCAAGGTGTATTTTAGTGGGTCGCCTAAAATTGGATGGTGATAATGATTCTTTGTCCACGCCTTCTCTACTCTCTTCCATGGACAAAGAAAGGGGCAATCTGTTGACACCCAATTTTGGCTCTCTTCATTTGTTTAACTAAAGTTTTAATAATAATAAAAATAATAAAATATATATATTTTACGAAATTGTAGGAGTACGAAAAGATTTTTAATTATTATTTATTTTCATTTGATAAATTTATTTCATAAATACTATATTTTATAAAAATTAAATATATCATATAAATATTACTACTTTCTCATTTTTAGATTTCGCGTCAAATGAATATTTTTCTTAAGGGTTAGCTCGATTTTTCAAATTAAATATAATTTCTATTATTGTGATAAAAAATTTATTTTAACATTATTCAAATTAGGAAGGCTTAATTAATTATTGAGTTACTAGTTTATATTAATTTTATTTTTCCAAATGACTAATTTTATCAAATAAGCTACTTTTGTAAAATAATTATTTTTAATTTAATAAATTATGGTCACTTAATAAACAAAGGGTTATAATTTAAATGGACTTAATTTGAGCAAATTTGGCAATTCAAGTAATTTTAATTTGGCCAATCCACGCGTGCCACATAAGAAGCACATGAATTGTGTTTCTTCAAATTTGATCTCAATAGTTCGATTTGATCTAAGGGCCCAATTTAATTAAGCATTATATATATATATATATATATATATATATATATTCATTTAACTTTTGATTAATTTGACCATCTGATCAAACGATCGGATGGCCCAAAATATGAGTTAGACCTTTCTTCTCCTAAAAGACCCGAACTCTACCACCACCACCCTATACTCTGTTTCCCAGAAGTCACGTTCGCCCCTAGTCCTCCATCTTCCCCGACGATTTTCTTTACTTTTCCAGCAAAAGGATGCATCAGTTTTCTTCCTCTACTTCCCCCACAACGTCCTCTCCCATCACCGCCCCACGTGATCCCCCACCCCCTTCGTCAGAAACGGCTCTGGGCCACCGGAAAAATATCAATTCCGGCAGTTCCTTGCCCCATCTATCACTCACCCTTTTCAATCAATCCGAAAAAACTAAGATATTCCAAGGTTTTTCTTCTCCTTCATAATTGCCTTTCTGTTTGCTCTGAGATGGGGGTTTTTCCAAGAATTCAAAATTTGAATTCTTGGAGCCCAAATTAGCTATAAAAGGGAACCATTTGTTCTCATAAGGATCATCCAAAAATAAGTTAAAACATCCAGGAATGATCGGAAAATCAACAAGACAAAAACATAACAAAAGCTTTCGAGTTCAAAAAATATTTATCTCATCTTTTCTCGTCCTTCTATTTTCTGTTTTGAATTTGAGTTTCGAGGAAGTTTGAAGTTGAAATCGCTTGACGTTGAAGCTCTTGTTTGCTGCTCTACACAAGGTCAGTAATCTCCCCTATTTTTTAGTTTTTCATGAATCGATTATGGTCGTTTAAATGTCCTCATCTTTGATCTAGTTTTCTGTTGTTAAATGTTTCCAGAATCTTCCTCATTTTAGTTTTGGTTCAAAAATCATCCTGTAAATAGTTTTATAATGTGTTGATACTTGCATCTTGTTAGAAACTTGAATTCAAACAATGAGTAAAGATCCGTCTTTGACGTAATTCTCCATTTAACAATAAATACCCAAAGGAATTAATGTGAAACTATTGCCTTTTTTAGAAAACTACGTGATGTCGTTAAAATGAAACCAATCAGACTTGGGTTTAGACGTACTAAAGTCAAGCGTTAATATCATAATAAAATTTATCTTTACATGATATTTGTAGGCAAGTTAGCATGTCTTTATGATTGTAAAGTATTGTTCCCGAGTCTATTCCGAGCTAAGAATAGAGTGGGCGTGAAAACTTACTTTCTTAGAATTATTGTTGTCTGAATTTGAATGTGTCTAAATCACTGTAAGGTTGGGTTGGGGAACATAATCTTTGGTTGCAATCTTATCAACTTACTGTTTTGGCTTGTGTATGATTTAAAATGTCATTTGTGGGCTTCTCCAATTCGTGGTTGTTTTTGCTTAATTACATTATGGGCATAGTTTTTATGTTCTAAAGTCAATGATGATAGCAGATGAAATGTTAGGTTAGTAATTGTTTCCCGTCGTTTATTTTTTTTGTAATTGAATGCTAAAACGGCCATTTTGAATTTCTGCTTTTCTGGACATTTGTATGAGTTTTGCTGATTTCCACAAGTAAGCGACTTCGTCTGAACCATGTGCCTTCGAAATCCTCAATTTCTAGAGTGAAGTTTTTTTTTTCCGTGGAGATTACTTCTTCCTTTTTTTTAAAAAGAGTCATCATGTAATAGGTTCAAGGGCTGAAGTTATGAATCTGGATGGGAAATTACTATCTGATTGGATTCTGAAATGTGATAAATAATTAACTTTGGGCATGTTTTGCCTTAACATGTTAGCGTACTGCATACATAAGTTTCAAATTAAGCTAACTTCGGATTAGTTATTCACTAAAATGATCGGATTCAAGAGTCTTACACTTGTTGTCTTGTTACTCTTTTCGATTTCTCTTGAAGAATTACTCTACTTTCAATATAAATTTCGATAAGTTTCTCTCTTTGTTCTCACATCTCGACTAAGTGACTAGAAGAATTCTCTGTCAACGCCTAATGCTTCACATCTGATATAGCCAAACTTGGTCCATATATTGATAGTCTTAAGTAATTTATCA